>VYZS01027727.1:0-45074 GCA_013400695.1 Neodrepanis coruscans | reverse complement strand
TTTTTTTTTTTTTTTCCTCCTCCTCTCATTTCCCAGTGTGGCATTTAGGATGGAGGCTGAAAATATTGAACAAACTGCTGATGTCCCCAAGATTCAAATGTGTGAAAGAGACTCGTAAATGAGTCTAGCACACTCAGAAACATTCTTAACATCTGTTCAAGCAGGAGTACCAATTCCCTTTCTCAGAAAGCACAGTTTGTCCTCCCTGTTATTTCAAACTTCAGATTTCTGTGGGATTTGAATAATATCAATGTGGAGCTAAGGAAAATAAACTCTCTGATTGTGGGAATAGCATTTACAATGGGAGATAGTGCAGAATGAGAGGGTTTTAACTGCAGAGAGTGCCCAGTTTCTCTTATATTTTAAGTTTTTTCCTTACATAGCACTCTGGAAAAGGCCATGGAGTTGCAAGCCCTGTGGATTATATTCCCTGGACTGGTAGACATGGAAAATAGCAAGTGTTTTCCTCTGAAAATTTACTCCTTACATAGAATAAAGCAAAGGCACCTTAAAACTTGATAAAAACAATTTTAGGGTTTCTTTATTTTCCCTAACTCAGTTTTTTGTCTGGCAGTAAATATTTCAGGAATCCGTCCCCAAAATGTAGTTGCAAAACTCTCCACACTTCTGCAATTTAGTGAGAGAAAGGCTATAAATAGGCAGCCAGACAGAGGCACAGCAGGGAGAGCCCAGGGGTCCCGACTTCCAGCCTCTTTCTGCAACCACAGTAAAGAATTGCAGACATAAACATGACAATTGCAAAGAAAAAAAAAAAAAAAACAACCAAAAAACTGGTAACTCTGAAAACGGAGAAAAATAAGGCGAATAACTGGCCACATGTAATGAAGAGGCTGAGGGGCCCCTGCAGTTTGCTGGGCTCGGAGATGCTGCAGTGACCTTGGGATGGAGTCGTGGCTCTCCGGGCAGGATCCGGCTCTCCGGGCAGCCCCTGGCGAGGGAGGATCGCGCTGCAGGAGCCCCGGGAGCCCTGGAGAGCAGCCCGGAGCTGTTCTCCCGATGGCCGGGGCTAAATCCCGCTGCTGGGAGGGACTGCAGCTCGCTGGGAGCTCTGCAGAGGGTTTTCAGCACAGTTCTAAAGCAGGTGGATGAGGAATCTGTGCAATATTATGAGTGTTCCAAGGATTGGAACATCTTTAATCATAATTAATCCATTAGCATTCCCGTTGAAGTGACGTTTATTGCTGCAAATGTCTTGTGATGGTAACAATAGTGGCTCTATTGCAATTATTCCACCTTTTAAAATCCATAGCACTGCTTTTTAGTTCTTTTTGATAGAGAAATTATGTAAGTCACAAGTCTTATTGCTGGTGTGGTACAGAAAGATGAAATACTTCTCCTCTGGAAGGTTAATGTGCTGCAAGTCTCCCCATGATTAGGAACAAAAATATACCAGCAGGTGGGATATAACCAGAACAGAGAGAGTTCTGTGAAATTCAACTTAAAACAGGCAATAAAACAGGCAGTGGCATTTCAGCTTAGAGGCCTCCTGCAGCAGCAATCTATAGTTCCAAGGAGAAGTCCCCCTGGAACATGTCTGGTGTTTTAAGAACAATGACATTTTTGCAACTGTGATAACAGTTTTCCAGCAGCACATTGGTCCTAAAAGCCTGACAAGTGTCCTTTCCTGAGAAAGAGGGATTTTGAAAGTAACCTCTAACACCAGCACAAGGACAGCAGTTAAACCTGATGACTGCTGGTAGTGTTTGACCCTTCAGGGAAGCTTGGAATTGATCAAATCCAAGGAGAAGCCCAGAAAGTTTGGGATTGGGTACATTAATTAGGCCTTCATTGCTTTGTCTCTTTGTTCATTTTGTACCAAGTAGGATTTAATTCTGTTTCAAATCAGTTTTGCAGTTGGACAGGATGATACTGTGAGTTGAACCTCCAGGTTCAAGCATCTGGTGCCTGTTCTTATTCCTGTGATCTGCCTCTTATCCCTTTTCTTTCCAGCCCCAAACGAATACCTCATTCTCCATCAAACTATTCTGATTGTGGCTGCAGCTTCTGACAAACTCAGTCTCCCTAAAGCCTGTTGGATTGCTGACATTTGGAACCCTGATTTCTATGTTTCCCCCTGTGATTTTCCATTTAAAGAATCCAGAGTTTCCTACTTGTACAAATTCCTGCTGAACCCATTTAGGAGTACTCAGATTATATTTCTGTGGTGGCAGTTTTGCAGTGGGATGGAAGATGCTGCTGCCCATGGAAGTGATGTTGGGAGGAAGGGGACATGGCTTGTGCTGTGTCAAACAGGGGCTCAGTATCAATTGTAGCTACAACACAGTTTACACAGCTCTGACTGCAGCTCTGGGCTATTTCACTTGGGAGGAGACAATTCAGAATTTAGGTTCTTTGATAACCACAGCAGAAACACCTTCTAACTCTCATCCATAAATCTCTTACACTTGTTTTTTCTATCTCAATCACCAGCACATAACACTTGTCTTTATTTCCCAAGCAACCTCTGCTCCATGTTCAACATCTCCTTTGGGAAATAGGCTGTTTCCTTCGAATTCCTTTATATTAAACCAGTAAAAACATGGAGAAAGTCGTCTGTCTGTGGCTTGTTGCTTGGTGTGCACCTTTGCTGTGACAATGAAAGGCTGCACAGCAAAACCTCTGCTCTCTACCTCCTGGGAGCTGGGCCTGTCAGTTCTGTCTGTGCCCATCCTTTTCCAGAAGCTTTGGCCCAGTAAATAAAGATTATGCTGTTCCTCTCTGCTTTTGGTGGCAAAGCCCATTCAGCACACCTTGTCTAGTCTGTTCCATGCAGTTGCAAGCACCTGCCATCAGTCTTCATAATAAAAAAGCTCCCTTTCTGCAGAACTGATTGTGGTGATGATAAATTCCTTTTCCAGGGCAATGTCACAAGCAAGTGAGAGGGAGAGCTTGAAAATAAGCTTAGCCTGCATCCTACTCTAAAACTTTTCTTCAGAAATAATGTTGTCTAACGAGAGCTTTGCTTTCCTATTTGTTTTTTAGTGCAGCACATCTTTTGGGTTTGTTTTTTAATTCATGTCTCATCCTTGCAGGGCTGTCACGGTACAGCACGAGTGGGGAAAGTGAAGTGTTTGGGGTGTAAGACAGGTTTGAAAATCACCTCAGTATTTCACAGTAAAGGGAAATCAATAAGGCCAGCAGGAGGGAGAGAAGAATAGGTGTATTAATAAAGCAAGACTCTGAGTACAGTGGGGTCAGGAGCTAAATGTAGCTGTATCTGAAGGATCATTCCAGGCACTGGAGGCAGTTTGTGGTGGGAAGATTAGAAGCTTGGCCTACTTGTAGCTAGACACAAAAAATGTGGGTTGCTGGGTTCTTTTTTTGGGGCTGAGGAGGGGTGTTTCCCCATTAGGATACAGAAATAGGAACTCCAGAAAATAAATGAGACTCACAGACAAACTTTCAGCTCAGGCTACTAAATCTTATTTTTCAAGGTAACTGGAGAGTTACTGTGAGAGCAGCAAAGTGCATTTAAAGTGTTCAGAGGAGCTCTGCTATTGAATGTGACTGATCTGGGAGGATAAAGAACCTTCAGAACCTGCTTTTCAATATTTTTCAATAACTCACTTAGGCATCATTAATGTGACATATAATGTGCATATATTTAGTTCACTTTCTCACATAGTTCAAATGTTACAAACATTTACATGGAGGTCAAGCACCCACCCAGCTTCCTCCTTTAAAAAGCTTTTACGTGCATCAGATTTGCTGATATTGGTAGTGGCATTTCCCATTTCATTCCTGTGAATTTACTCCTGGATTTATAATACATTTTATCTCTGGTTTAGATGCTTTGGCAAAATGTGTGCACTGTGGAAAACAGAATTTGGGTATCCATACACAAAAAGAAAATGCAAAACTTGATATAATTAAGTCTAACAAGGTAACTTCCACAATAAAGTTTTAGTATCAATGACAAATTGAAAGAAAAAGTCTAAATAAGAAGAAGGAATGGGTTTATACAAAACCAGTTCTTGTTTTGACTCCAGACCACTGAATCCCTCTGGTAACTTCACAATTGAACTAGTCTGGTTAGACTGCTTTACAAAGAGTTTTGAAAGACTATATATAGCCTCATAATTTGGGGCTAAACTGAATTTGCTGAGACTCCTCTAAGGTGACTCTACATATAAGAAAGCCCTTGCAGGATTAGAGCCTACAGGCTTTGTTCAGTAATATTTTGCAATGCTCTTTTCCAGAAATATTCTCAGCTGCTGTCTAATGCCTAAGGTTCCTGTTAGTTACTACTGTTTACCCCATTTCTGTGACAAATTTCTGCCTCTTTTTGGTTGCTGTTCTTGTGCTGTCTTGTTAGCACAGGTGATGGTGTATTATCCCAGATAAATGTCGTTTCTGAAATGCAATCAAGCTGCAGAGGCAGCAGAGGTAATTCCTGCCCACGACCTGAATTTCATTCCTTGCAGTGCCACTGACTTAGCACATGACCTTGGATGAATTTCCTCATTAGGAAAATGGGGGTGATTATTTACCCCAGGGCACAGGACTACAGTGTAACAAATGACAAAAGGCAGGGAAGTGCAAATTTCTTTGGAACTCTCCCAAATTCTGGCCATTGACCATATGCTGAAAGGCATTATGGCTGAGAGTGTTACTTATCTACTCCAGGGGGAGAGCAGAGTATTTCCTGTGCTGGTGGAAGGATCATTGCTGGCCAGATTTGCTCCTTGGTGTTGCTGTGATGTATTAGAGGAAATGTGCAGCAGGGAGGTCTGGAACACAGTGGTGTCAGTGCAGGCCATGAGCACATAAAGGATGGGGCTTCAGCTGCAAATACACGTCTGCTCAGAGCATTACTTAGGCCAGTTCATCATTTAAACCCTGCCTGAAAGTGAAACAGCAGCAAATACATTAGCATGCTTTGTTGCCTTGGTTTTATCTGCATTAAAAACATTTTCCCTTCTTACACAGCTCACCTTTTCTCTTTGTCAACTCTAGTGCTGAATTAAGAGGCAATGTGTTAAAAGTGTTGCACTACAGGGTTAATTTAGCTGAGAAAAGGAGGAATTTGATGCTCCTGGTGTCTTTCTGTGCATGTTAAATATGGACATTGCATCAATACCAACCTAGGTTTCTACTTTGGGGATGTCAACAGAGAGGTGAGAATCTAACGTGGGCTTAGTCTGAAACAGGGTAGGTACAAAATTTCCATCTTGGGCAATTTTTGTAGTAAGTCCCTCAATTTATGAAGTTTTATGGAGTTCAGGGATAAGGAGCAGACCAACCTAAACGAATTATTTTCTCTAAAAAATGGAAATACTTAAATCCATGAATGCCTGCAGTGCCTGATGGGGAATTAAAAGCTCTCAGTTTGTGCTCCTGGAATTCTCTGGGGGTCTGTTCTCTGGCTGGATTGGCACATGCCTGGAAACCCACTGCACAGGCTGCCCCTCCTTCTCCTGCCAGAAAGGCCTGTTTGGAGTTACAGCACAGACAGGGAGCTCAGCCTGGAGAGAAGGGGAAAATTATAAACCTTCCAACACGGGCCTTCCAGAGCCCAAATATTCATTTGTCCCTCCTCCCCACCCTAAACAGGAAAATAGGAAAACTGTAGTGTTTTGTATTCCTTTAATTTCCGACTAAGCCAAGCTCAAGGCAGATTTTGGAGGGGTAAGAAAATGTTAATAAAAATAAAAGAGAAAGAAAGGAGGAAAATGATGGAACTGTGCTCTTTGCAAACCCACTTTTTCCTTTCCAAAACAGGCGTTTTTTGGCATTTTGCATTTCACTTTCTGCAAGGGTCATGCTCCAAAGAATGTGCTTCAGCAAATATTCCCCAGTAACTTGTTCAGCACCTTGTTTCCATTGTCTCCTGCTGGGTGTGTTCCAGCCCCGGTGTTCTCCTGGCTTTTGTCTGGTCCAAGTTTTCCTGCAGTTCAATACAAATTCCTTTTTGCTGAGCTCTCAGAGCACTTTTCCTGAGCAAACACGAATCAAATGTCTTATCTGAACTAAGGCTGTGCTCTTGACTTCCACACAAACTTGAGACATGAGAGGATGTTTGCTGTTACTGAAGGCACCTGACAACCCCTATTAGTGTCACCTAATGAAATGTATTTGTGGTTCATGTCAGGGGTTTTTTTTTCTTTCCCTTCCAAAAACAAACTCTTATTATTTTCTGCTGAGCCATCAGAGTGCCTTTTTTAAACAAAAGCTCGTCTGCCTTTATGATTTTGATTTGCAAGATGCCCATTAAACTTGAAGCAAATATTTGTCCTACATTACACAAACCAGGAATTTAATTACTTGGTTTATATCTTCTCGATATCTTTCTTTAACATCTCCAAAAATAAAACATGATGGCAGCAATGAAACATACCTTCCCAAATGTCTGCATTCATTACTGCTACCAATAATCAAGGCCCTGATTCAGCAGAGTTCTCAAGAGCCTGCCCTAATTTTAAGCACAAATAGTCATATAAAGTCAGTTAATCATTTTTCATATCTGTATTTTACAGCATTTTATTTCTGCCAGTGCTGCTGATCCAGCCAGGCTGTCCCTTGCTACCAACAGTGGGGCTTTCTTGGGGAGTGTGGCTCTGAGTTTCCTCAAGTCAGGAGTTACTAAATTATGCAGTGTTTAACCAATTGTTCCTAATGCCAGCCCTGCTCCCATGGAAGTCTGCAGCAACATTTCCTGCTTTTAGTTATAATAGAAATAGGCTCCAGTGGAACAGATTATGGGAATTTTATTCATTTCACTAGGGATATTGAGTAGTTAGACACACGAGAGGGTAAAATACTTTTTCTTTCATCAATAAGCTAAACACTCCTCTGGAAAAATAAATGGTTGCTACACTTTAAATGTTACCACTGTGCTTCGTGTCCCACTGGTGCAAATCCAAAGCCCCTTCACATCAGTCTGGAAATCCAGAGTATTGAAGCAGAAGAGATGCTGGATGGCAGCAGGGTGGGGAGGCACAGGGGAGGACGGCTCTGCTTTAGCCCCTTTTAGAAGGCAATGGAGTGATAATGTCAGGACAAGATGTACTTGTTGGGAGCAGCCATTCATTCACTACTGGCAGGGTTGCTGTAACCTATAGCAAATCCATCTCTCCAGTGTTCTCGTGTGACCCGAGTGTGGAGAAGGCAACTTCAAACCAAACTGTCAGGTTTGTGCTCTGTGAGTTTGACAGCAAACCCACTCAGCAAGGCTGATGGGAGTGTAAATATATCCTGGGAAATAGAGCCGTCACTGACAGACTCACCAAGCCCAGCCTCTCCTCTTGGAGCAGACCTGCTCCCAGATAAATGGTGTGGGATACAGCCAACTGAATTCATTTGCACCAGGATCATTCTGCAAGGCGAGGTGGAGCTGTCAGCCAGCCCATGTGTCTGTGTTCTGTGCTTGCTGAGTTTGGTTTACGTGGTGTGAGGGGAGGAAATGACCCAGATGGAGGTGATTTTTTTATTGCACACACACACCCCAACAATATATGGAGGTCCTTCCCCTCTTTTCAAGAAGGCTTTTATCTGAGTGCCCACGGGTGGCACTTGGCTCTGAGCAGCAGAGAGGGAACAGAATCCCTCTGTTGCTGCAGGGTCACCACGGGGCTGCAGTTGGTGGCAGCTCTGGGGGAAGCAGGGAGGGCTGCAGGATGCTCCCCCTGACACACGGGATTCTTGAAGTGGTGCCAGGGAGCCCCTGGAGAATATTTCCTCTACACACAGCAGGAACTTTTTCCTGTCTCAACAACTACCTCAGAAGGGGAAAGGGAGGAGGCTCACCAAGCAAATCCATTGATCCTGTTCCACACTGAATTGGCAGGATCAAAGTGGATCACTAAGCATTTATTGTCTTTAGTGAAATCTCTGACAGAGCCCATGCAAGACTTGTTTCTGTGTGAGACAACTCCTTCATGAGAAGAAATGGTGTCACTGAAAAGCACCAGATTCTTGTTGTGAGCTGTGCATTAAGGCAAACAGCTCTCCAGCATCCTGTGTCCACATCCAAGAGGATGAGAGTAAATTGGTTATAACAGTTCAGTGGCTGAATGGAAAATCACAGCTGCTGTGACTGGGACTGGTGCAAGTGACACAAATTTTATTTCTTTATTATATAAAGAACAAAGGTTACACCTGTAGTTCCTGGAGCTGTGATACACATGGTGTAAGGGAATCTTGAATGAATCCCTGCCAAACATCCCATCAGCCACAGCTGGATAAGACAGGACAGAGTCTGCAGACACTCTACCTGGAGATCTCCCACTGTGGGCACTACCTGTGCTTTGCTGGGTTGCCCTAAAGCAGTGGTAGCTCCTGATAGTGCAGTGGAATGTGGTGAAGGGCCCTGGATAACTGAGAGCTGCTGGAGGAGCAGGAGCTCCTGCCTGATATTCCTCCACTCATCTTAAGAGCCAGTTCAGGGGAGGAAGCCCTTGTGCATCCTTACAATATTTGTACTTGGACATCATTGCCTTCTTAGATTTAATTTTCAGTGATAAAGTACAATTTGTATAACATGTGGAAAGGTCTGATACCACTGTGCTGGAAGGAAACTACAGCTAAAAGAAGCATGACCGTGTTCCATTTCAGGCTAATTGAGTCTGAAAAATGCTACAAGATAAAAAAGAGGGGAGGGAGAACTGTTCAGTAGCTCTTGCAGGGGAAGGGCAGTGTTCACCTGCACACTCTGCCTGTCTGGGTGAGCTCAGCCTGGCTTTTCCAACAAGGGCTCTGCTCTTCCCTCCTCCCCCTCCCCACTCCAGAGGGATCCTGGCTAAGACAAAAGAGCAAATGCCATTGTCCTCAGCAGTCCCCCATTTACTCCCAAGCCATGCTTGGAGCATGTGGAAGTTTCCTGAGCTCTGTGGGCCTGTCCTGCCGCTGACCTGACCCTGCCCAGCACAGGTCAGGGCCATTGAGTGCCAACAATGGCAGGACACGGAGCTTCGCTGGGGCTGCAGTCACAGCCCATTTTTGCTGAATGATGCTGGATCCTGCTGGGAAACGCGCCTCTGTCCGGCTGTGGGAGAGCAGGGAGGCCGAAATCCCCAAATATTCCCTGCCTGGAGCTGCTGGAGGGCTGCTAAAGATGGCAAGGGGGCTGCAGAGACAGAGGAGAGTGTGCCACAAACACCGGGCTGAGCTCCCCGTGCAGAAACACAGAGGGATTGATGCCGTCTGAAACCCGGGGGCTGAAATAGCCGCCTCGCAAATGTCAATACCTCTTTAAATGTGGGTGGCAGGGAAATTGCAGCCACATATGTAAAGAGTGACAAAGATTTCCAGAGTGCCGGGGCGAACCGAGTTTACAGGCTTGCGTAAGGGACTGAGCAACACCCAGGAAGGGATTATTTTAACCACCAGGATGATAACAGTCCTTAGATCCTGACTCTGGGGTGCAATTTTTTTTTAGTTTTTTTTTTTAATTTTTTTTTTCCCCGAGACCATCTATTTTTACGAAAATAATTTTAAAATAAGTTTGACATTTTGCGTGAGGAGCTGCTGAGAAATTCCTTATATAACATTAGCTCAGCGAAATATTAAAAGCTTGGCTGGTCTGAATTTGGCTGTTTGTTCCACTTACTGGGGGCCCTCCTCTGCCCCCTCCCCGTGTTCCATTTTTCCACTGTGAAAAATAAAATATAGGTACAGCAAAATGTTACAGATCTAAATTCTGCATCCATAAATACTACAGAAAATAATCTTTTACACCCTCTCTTCCCTTCCTCCTCTCTGAAATGCATTCGAAACACAATTACTGTGTTTAATGATTCAATTTGGGAAGACTTTGTCACTAGGACAATGAAAGTGGCTCAAGTGTGATAAAGCAAACATACCAATAAACCTTGTTTTTATTGATTTGTAGGAAGCTCAATTGTCTGGGAGAAACAGAGAGAGCTGACATCACCCCCTGGTCCCCCTGGAATGCAGTGATAAGTGTCAGCCTATTTTTCTTACAGGCAATTTCTCTGGCTATGTGATGTCTGGCTGCAAATTTAAAGTAAATGACATTCCACAATCTGTTAGGGATGGGGGGGGTGAAGTCTGCATTATTTGTTTCAGAATTTAAAATAATTTTGTGTCTGAAAATTTCTCCAGTGTCTAGACAAGATGTACTGCTTGCCTGCTGAAAATATGAAAATTTGGTGATGTACAGCCGACACAGCTTCTTTCCTAGCAAACATACAGATTCAATTTCAGATTTTTAGCCTCCCTTTTTTACAGCAGATTATTTTATTATTACCACTGGGGGAGCCAGGCTAAATCTAATTCAGGTAGGCAAACACGGTCCCGCTCTGTGCAGGCCACGTTGGCACAGCTTTGTCTTGAAAAGCCTCTTAAGCATTTCAATCTTTGGCATTTTGTGTTATTTCAGCAGCAATGCAGCAGCACATGTGATGGGGACACTGCTGGGGCAGCTGTGCACACACACAGTGTCAGCAGTGTCCCCCTTGATTTTACATGTCTCTTTGGAAATGCCAGGCAGGGAATTTTGGAATACTAATCCCTGTCACTGCATGGAAAGATCTTGGGCAAAGGAATCACTTGATCTGTTGCCTCTGTCTCAATTTTCTCATGAATAAGACACTCTCTGGCTTTAGGAAAGCTGAGTTTTGCACTTGCAATGATACTGAAATTGATCTCTAAACACTGGGTTTCTTTCATGAAAATTAATAAATCTCTTTAATTATGCTGCCTCTACTCAAACGCAAGGTTATCTTAAATCAAAAACTGCCTGGGATATTTTAAGGAAAAATATTTGCAACTACTTGTTTTCTCATTTAATCTATTCAGCATATGCTCCCTAAAGTGTACAGCTTGTGTGGAGAGAAGAGTGTGCATGTGGAGTTAGCTCCCTTCAGCTGGTGGATGGGCAAGAGGCAATAAAGGAATATTTTTGTCCTAGTGGGAGAATTGAAGATGTGCTGTGGATTTTCAGTTTGTAAGGAATGGAGAACATGTCTCCCTGAATTTCAGTCACATTCTGTGGTGTCTGTAGGCTTTTGTCTAGCAAAGTCAAGGCATGGGTAATATATTAGAGCATGTTCATCAACATGGATAGACAATGTTATTGTTTTTCTTGGGGCTTAAATAGGACACAGATTTGGTATGTGGGTATTAACTTGAAAATATGCTGTTTATTTGGACACATTTAAGTACATCAACAGAAGCTTGATGATATGTTTTTGCTATTCAAGCTCATTAAACATGAAAAACTTCTGTAAGAAAAGCTTGTTTAAAAAGCAAATTAATTCCATAATTGTTTCTTTATCATAAAAATATACTTCCTAAAGGCAGGAAAAAATACTTTGTGATAGTAAAGGATAAGAGGAAGATAAACCAGGCCATGAACACTGAGCACAAAAGCTGTATTTGTTTGCCCTGCTTGGGTTTGGTAACAAAAATCAAGCTCCCTGTAGCCCCCAAAGGCCCTTCACTTTCTCCAGTGAACAAACTGAGTTTGTGATGTTCAGACCATCAGAGTGATGTACAATTAAAGGTGATATACTGTAAAAAAAGAGGCCCAGTTCAGTCACCAGGGACTGTGGAGCTGATTGTTGAGTGAGAAAATAGCAGGATTTTGGGGGCCTTTAACAAGTTTCCCTCTTCAATTCTTTAATGCTCATGTTTTTTACTGTAGTGAACAAATCTTACATCTTTCTTTATGCTTCTTAGTACCTCTTCCTGTTCCTTATTAAGAGTTTTATGTTTCCAGCATTTCCAAATGCCAGTTCTCAAAAATCATGAGCCAGGCCTGGGAAAAAGAAATCATGAGTTTGGCTTAAATGTGTGTAAACCTTGAATTGCTTTTATTTGCCTTCTCTCTTTGGAGCTGTTAAAGGTACTGGCACTTCATCTTTTCGGCTTCTTTCCACAGCTCTGAGAAGTGGAAATCTAACTTCTGAAAATGAAAGAGGAGGTTGCTTTGCAATGCATGGATTTGGCAGCTGGGCTTTGAAAAAGAAAAGCCAGGAACTACCATGAGACTTCTGCAGCTGGGTGCAGGTTTGGGGTTGCTGTGGGTATTAATGCTGACATAATTTTAATGATGTCAAGCTCTGACTTTTTTCAAAGACTGTGATTAGAAAGTATCTTGGATGTCACCCTATGATCTGACTCATTGGCTGTCCCAGCACAGTCCACACTATTCCAGCACTGCCTCTCTGACCCTTTCCCATTACTTAAATGCTGTGACCTCCCCAGTTGAGTGGCAGAAAGTTTTTCCTCATATCCAACCTGTTAAAGGAATAGCCCAGTCTTCCAATTCTTCCCATCAGAGGACAGATAATTCCTTTTCCCTCTGCAGCAGCCATTTCCATATTTGGAGGAATCTCACATCATCCTTCAATCTTCTGCTCTTTGAACTAATCCCTCAGATCAGAAGTGTTGTACTGCAGTTTAAAACCAGCTTACACATATTTCCTGCTGGAGTTCTTTTACTTCCACTGCCTTTGTCAGAATGAATCCCTGCTCTTGGATCCCTCATGGAATGGACAGAGAAGATGCCCTGTTCCCGCCTCACTGCTTTTATTTGCAAACTGCAGGCAGTTTGCATTTTACATTTAGTGTTTTTGAACAGAAAAAAAATGCCTTTGAAAAGGTAATACTGGCAAAATTATAGGGGCTCACATGAGCTGGGTAAACACTGAAAGAAATACTTATATCAGCAAAAGAATAGCAGCAGACAAGCCTTGACCCTTGGAAATTCCTGTGTTGAGATACATCAATGAGTAAACAAGAGGCTGGTGCTTTAGAAGGAGGTGAAGGCAATTGGGAATGTATATGAAAATAATCTGGAATTCAGGCACATTTCTCTACCAAAATCCCAGTTTCACCCCAATATAAGAAGGTGAGCAGCCTGTGCTTCCTACAAAGGTGCTTCTTGGTGCTGCAGCAAACAGGGATAACTGTGTGTAGAACAGGAGGAACAGAATCAGTGCTAACTATTCCTTTTTGCAGAATTTGGGAGCTAATCCTCATTTCTCCCCACAGTTATGAGAATGCAATGCCTGACAGTGTGAGCAGTGACTAATTAGAAGATGTGACCTCCCTGGGACTGGAGCCATTTGAAATGTGACAGGCAGGAAATGGTTTGGTATTGCTGGGATGGGGCTGTTGTTCTGACAGCTGTCATTTCACTGCAACTTGTTGGTATCACCTTTGGGAAGATGCTCCAACTACCCTTTGGCTGTTGGAATTGGAGCAAGGCCTTCAATTACAGAGTGCACAAAACTCATCCAACCTCTGCAGCTTGTGGCCTCTCTTAATTACTTTTTTATTCTAAACTCCTGGTCAACATTTAATGAGGAAATTAATTACCAGAGGGATGATAAGAGAGTAATTTTTTTTTTCAAAATTTTGCTGCAAACTAACATAAGACACATCCAGAAAATAAGCACTGTGGTTCTGCAATTCCCCTACCTTCAGCACAGCCTGGTGTGAGCACCAGGAATGTTTGCCCTGTCAGGATTTGGGTGTTGGGAAGAACAGCAGAGTTGTCCTGCAGAGCTGCCCTGACCAACTCCTGGTTTATGTGCTGGTGCTGCAATTATTTTATGTCCAAACCTTCCCATGGCTCCTACAGATCTGCTTTGCAGGTGCATTGCAGGAACAAGAACTTCCCCACCACTGTCTTTGTGCATCTCTGAAGAAGCAAAGTTTGTGGCTTATAGTCATCCTTGTAAAACTGGAGCCTGGTTAAAATCTGCAACCAACTTTTATAAGCTTAGTATTAAGAGGATTACTCTTTTGTAATATAATTAGGGTATTTAAATATATATAAAGTATATCTTATATTTATTGCAGATCTTAAAGCTGGTGATTGTTAATTTATTTTTATATATGAACTGATTGCACAATGTTTGAACCTACAGAGGCTCTCATTTACGACCGTGTGTGTTAGGAAGAATCTGGAATCTCCCATTTGCTGGCTGCAAGGCAGACTGACAGAGGCATCTTTCTTGCCAGAGTTCTACTGAGAAGCTGCACCTCCCCTTCCCAGTGAACCTGGAGTGGCCTTTGGCTTCCATGTTGGAACACACCCTGTGACTCAAGTCAACCATTGGGAAAAAGCCTCTAAGGTTCCTTCTTTCCTGAGCACAGGTCTTGTCTCACCTCACAGAAGGTGAAAGGGAAAGGACAACAGACCTGGGAGCTCTAGAGAGCCATCAGCAGGAGTGGCAACTTCAGGGACACTGCCAGGAGCCTTTGGGGGCAGCAAACATCCCTCTGGAATCCCTGCTGCTCCCTGACTCCAGCACGGGGTGGGATCAGCTGCTGTGTGTGCAGGGACAGAGCCCTGGCACAGGGAGGGAGGTGTGTTTGCAGCCACCAGCTGCCACCAGAGCCAGGGGTGTGACTTTCCCTGCCCACTGTGTCAGTCTGAACGTGCCCAGGGTGGTGCCTTTGAGGCTGTGGGGTTTCTCTGGCGTTGGTTTTATTGCTGTGCCTGCTGTACATTTCTTCTCTCATTGCTCAGCATCTGCAGGTTCCTGAGAGGCTGATTTTTATTTTTTTTTGGCTAGATTTTTTGAGTAGGACCTTTTAGGATGCAACTGTTTTGCTTTTAGCTCCTTAAATCTATAGTAGCTTTTCAGGTGAAGGCCAAAGTGAATAATTTTAGCTCTTACTCATCCCTCAGTGAGTGCTGTAGGTAATTAGTACATGAAAGACAGAGTCTGAATGTCACTGGTGTGCTTTTTGGGTTTCCAGAACATCTGCCTGCTGTCCTTTGACCTTCCTAGAAAATCAGAACTAGCAGTGCACAGGCAGCCCATAACCAGCAAACAGTGTCTTTATAAAGCTGCAACATAGATGGATGTGTCTGCTTAAAACATCAGTCTTCCTATAGGACTAATTGGCCTGGTGCCAGTTCTTGAAGAATGAAGCTGTTCCAACATGTAATCAAGTAACTCCTGGGGGCCCCCAACTGCTGCCTTAATACAGCCATACCTGCCACCGAGCAGGGCTGCCTTTCATTCCCAGCCAAGCAGAACCAGCTCCCTTTGCAGTAGAAATGTGTTAGGAGCTTTCTCCAGCCTTGGGGGAAGGGAAGCCTCCCGCCCTAAACAAATGGAGATCCTTATATCAATTGTTTGTGCCTTAATTATTGCAAAGAATAATTAAGTAATCCCGCAGGGACTTGGAATGAGTTGTAAAACGTGCAGGACTTCATCTTTCACTCCGTGCTACAGAGCTCAAGGCTTGCAATGAAGAGACAGGGCTCTCTCCGGGTCTCTTAGGGGATTTAGCCTAGATTGCATTAAGCCCAAGATACCTGAGTGTCACAGAGAATTCCAGGTGCTTCTGGAGCCTGTGCTGTCCATATTTCATTGCAGATGTCTGGCACGTGCCTCAAGCAAAATTAAAAGACACTGAGGCATAATGCAGATTAGTTGACCCCACTGTGCTGGCCCAGGGCCACGATGCTGTGCAGGTGCTGCCCTTGCCCTCAGCCTTCTGCTGGTGTTCATTACCTCCTGAGGTTACAGGGACTATGGGAGGGGTTACCTGGCAGTGCCTTTTCAGAGTTACTGTGGCTGCCCTGTTAAAAAAGCAAGTTGTTCTCTTCTAACTTCCCACCTCTTGCTTGTAGGACCAAAGATTTTTACCAAGGTGCACAAACAGCCTCAGAACAGGGTCTCCAGGAGCTGCCCAGTCCAACTCTCTGTCCTATGGCAAGATCAGCTTTACTTACATCACTCTTGGTATTTCTTTACCCAGCCTTGCTCAGTATTGCCAAAACCAAAAACTCAGTGACCACTCCAGATAATTTATCCAGTGTTTCCCTGCCCTTACAGTTAGAAACTTTCTCCTGTTGTTCTCTAAGTCCAGGATTTCTTGTCCTCTTGACAGTGTGTTTTCCCCCATGTTTTCTCCAGCCTTTTGCAAATTTTAATTCTTGTCTTTGCCTCTTAAGTGGAATTCCTTCAGTTCTGTCAAGCTCCTGTTTGAGATCCAGGGACCTTGCCCTCAAGGACACTGGTTGTGGTTGCTTTCTCCTGGTATCTCCCTGGCTGCTCCAAGTTTTAAGTTGTTCTAAAGCACTTTAGTTCCTCACTGTCCATGTGTCCCATGGTGACTTCAGCTTATCTGTCCCCCCTGGCCCCTCAGACTGTTGGTGCTGAAATCACTGTTGCTTTGTGCCCCTATTTCTGATTCTGGCTGATGAAGTTGTAGCAATACCTTTCACTTTACTGAAAAGCATTCAGTTTTCCTAATTTGTCATGTACAGGTCCCTACTGTCCTCGTGTCTTCTGCAAATCTTCCTATTTCACACTCCAAGACATTAAAAGAAATAATGGAAGTAGGTCTAGATAGCCCTGCAGGGGATCCACTCAGTACATGCTTCCAATTTGACAATGATTTCCTATTAAATGTTCTGTTGCATAGTTTGTCAGCTCTTGCACCCACTGCTGAGTTAGTTGAAGATCAAATTTCTTAGCTTGCCTGTAAGAATGTCTCGTGAGTCAGAGTCAAAAGACTTTGTTAAAACAAGCCATGACAACTGTTGTTTCTCCTCTATCCCTGAGCCTGTAATCCTGTCATGGAAAGAATGGAGCTTGGTTTGACATCATCTGTTCCCAGTAGCAATATGTTTGTGCTTACTGATTTTCCTGTTATCTTCTGTGGCTTTACAAGTGGTTTCATTCTTTTGTTTCAGAATCCTTCCAGAAGCTGAAATTTCGTTGCCAGACAGTAATTTCCCAGTTCTTCCTCTCCTGCTTTCCGGTGGGTGCTGTGCTGCTCTCCTGCCTGCTCCTTCCCTGTCCCTTAGGACTTCTCAAAACAACTGCTGACAACTCTGAGATTGCTATAGCTTGTTTCCAAAGTACCTGAGGGTAAAAGCCAGCTGAGTAAAAGATAAAATATAATTTAAAAAAGGCTCTTCCTGATCAAAAGTTGTCCTGTGCTGTCACATGAGGTAGCAGTGTTGGCTCCTGGGCTGGCTGAGGTGGGTGTCACTGTCCTGCTTGTCCCTCTCTGTGCCTCCAACACAGTTTTCTTGTTATTTCCCTTAAGATTATGCCTGCAAACATCAGAATGCTCTTATTTTAGAGATTATGGATACATAAGAGACAATAGTTCCTTTAAAGAGTGTGTGTCTATAATGAGAAGAAAGGGGAAAATAATAGAACTTCAATGCAGGAGGGAGAATGTGTATGGACAGGGAGAGATGGACAAGCTGGATACAGTCTTGGGTTTTTCTGCTTTTATTTTAAATTTTATAAAATGGCAGTTCTTGCTACCTGGAATTGAATTCCTGGCTGTTAGTTTTGACAGGAAGAAATGAGTGTAGTTTGTCAGCTGAGACAAAGCTCCTGCAGACAAGTCTGTGACAGAGATGCCCAACATGTTTGTTCAGATGCATTGCAAAGCCACTCCTGGCCATCAGTCACTCTGCATGCCTTGCCTAGGTTTGTGTTTTCACTATTAGACACAAAATCTCATCAGAATTAAACAGTTTGTTCACAAAATTTTGCACCTTTTTTTGGGAGGTGGGGTGATGGTGTAAAATAAACCTGTTCTATCTTGGAAATATCCATCTCTACCAACACAGCTGCTTCTATAAGCAAATTTGTAGCCCATATGCACTCAAGTGTTCCTAAATCCAGTGGGTAATCTCTCATCAGCTCCTCTGGGTGCTGGGTTAAGCCCCCAAGGCTCAGGCAGCAATCTGAAGTGAGGTAAAAGCTCTGGTCTGGGAGCTCTGCACACATTTGCCCATTCCTGGGAGTGCAGCTGCAGCAGTGTTTAATGCTTCATGGCAGAATGGGCTTCCAAACTACCTTGGAGTTTAGTAGAAATCCATTAGGCACTAAGTTTCCTTCCTTCTTGAGAGTGAAATCAGTTTAGCCTAGATATGTACTGAAAGGTGAACGTTCTCCTAATGTGTGCACGGGCTCAGGGGGTGAAAAATTGCTCCAACTTTCTGTTGGCTGTGTGTGGAAGCCTTTGAAGAATTGGAAGGGAGAATATGTGCTCTGAACCTGGGCCAAAGCTGACTTAAAGACCTTCAAACTCTGGCTGGCTTTGAAATAAAACTGTAGAAATTAGGAAGGGGCTGCTCATTTCAGGGTGTCACAAGATGGGCAGAACCAAACTAAGCACGTGACAGAAATATGTCTCAGGTTTTTAGAAGATTGGGGTATTTGAGCAGTAAAAGAAGGGAAAAAAGGGCTGAGATTTGGGGGGAAAAAAATTTAATCAACACTTTTATTCTGTTCTCCCACTTGTGCTCATTGCTTTGTGTCTGTGAGCCTGCTGAAGCCTGGAGGGACCGAGGGGGTTGCTGCCCTTCATGCTGAGCACTTTGTGTTTCTCTGCCTGGAAAACTTCAAATGAAATGTCAGTCTGTGCATCTCATTAATCTGCTGACTATTAAGGTAAAGGTCTGAGTGCTTTAAAAATACAACAGGGGTTTTAAGCTCAAGGGTACAGGTGAGGTTGGAATCCCTTCCTCCTCTCCATCCCTCCATCCATCCTCTCTGCCAGCCCTCTCACTGTCCTGCAGTTGGAATCCAAATGAGCTTAATGGAGAAAGGCCCTGATGTTGCACTGGTTACCTTCAAAGCAGAAAGGAAGTAGTTGAAGCAAAATCAATACTTTTGAAAGACAAAAGACTTATAAAGCCCTTTTAACTTGAAGACATCTGTCCATGTGTCACAAGAAACCACCACCACCTTTGATGTTCATCTGCAGCTGAGCCTTGAGTGTAAGAGACACTGCACTCCCTCTTCTCCTCAAGGACAGGGTCAGTGGCTCAGAGCAGGGACAGGGCTGTGCTGGGAATGGGTCTCCTGGGGAGCTGTTTCAGCTTGCCCAGATGCCTTCTCCACGCAACGTGTGTCATTTCAGCTCCTGAAGCACTCACAAGTATTTTCTTCTCCCTAATGTCGTGTTTATAGATCCGTGTGTGTGTTTGTGTACACTCCCTGTTATTATTTACAGCTAACTCTATCCCCTGCTATTCCCTTCTCCCTCTTTTGTTACATTAGATGCCATATTTCCTTGCCATATGCCACTTAAGCTGCACCTTTATGTGTATAAAATGTGTACCTAATTTGCATGCACAGTTACTCCCATTGTAGACACAGGCACAGAGTGAGTGGGCATATTTGCATGCAATTATCTGATTTGCTTGTCCAATTGTGCTGATTTGCATATGCAGATCGTGTGCACAGTTGCACATTTACATTTTTTAAAAACTGGCCTCAGTGGTTTATTAAAAGAGCTTTAAGCTTCCTCTTATAAAATATTGAAGATCCTAGAACCCCTCTGGCTTTGCAGTGTTATATCCCCTCAGTAAATGATCTCCACATTTTTATATTCTCTCTTGTCCAGTACTCAGGAGAGATTGAGTCTGCAGATTTATACATCCATTATTTCAAGGTATATTTGATCTTCTCCATATGCCTCTGTTAATCCACCTTAGCTGTAAGTAAAGAAAAAAAAAATACCCTTGCTTAACTTTGAGAGGATATTCCACCTATCTGAGCCTGAGTTTTCCATTTAAACTCAGATTTTTTTTTTTCAATGAATTAATTCTGATGCAAGTGAAAAGATTCTTTTCCTAATAGGGAATTCATCAGTTGTTCTGGGTAAATCCAAGAGTGTAATTTGTGCTCTGGCACTACTTTAGCACAGAGGGACCAAATGTGTCTTTGAAAGCATCTAAAAGTTTTTCTGAGAGCGGATCAAGTAAGAGGAAAGTTGCCAATTTGGTTTCTGTGCCTTAAGTTCTTTCAGATGTGAAGTTTACCATAATTTCTCCATCATTATTCCAACACCCTGGGATTTAACTTCTCCCACCTGTATGAGTAGTGGAATTCTGATAACTTCACTAACTGGAGCAAAGCTCTGGCTTGGAATAAATGGTCCCTCAGTGCTTGGTGCTGCACAAACTCCTGGTGTCTGTGAGCCACATCCTGGTAAAGAATTCAGCTGAGCAACCTGCTCTTTTATCAGGCCACACTGACCCTTCAGATATTGCCTGTGCTCCAGACAATTCTGTAATGAACATGAGAGAAACCAAGGAAAAGTTGCCATCTCAAAATATACCCTGAAAGCAGGACAGGGGTTTTTTCCATAAAGTTTAGAGAGGAAGGAAATGGAATAAAAATTCCACTGCAGAGGTACTTTACAACTGATTGTAACAAATCTACCTAAAATTTAGCCTGTGATTCCCAGTGATTCTACAATTATGGTTCAGCTCTAACTTCTATGAAAACATGAAGCAACCACCTAAGTTACCTGGAGTGCCCAAAAACAGGCTTGTCTTTTCCTCACAATGGCAAAGCTGATCTCTGCTTCCTAAAAATCATCTGAGGAAAAATTCTCCTGTGTATGGCCAGAGTAAAAGGGGCAAAAAGTATTCATATTCTCCCTAAATATTCCCCAGTTCTGCTGGGGCCCAATTATGCCTTCTGGAAAAAGGTTTTCTGCAAAGGTTGCCCAGCAGGGAAGGGAATAGAAAACACAGCATAATAACTGGCTGGAGGGAACAAGGGAGGTCTTTGAGGTTACATATCCCACAGGAGCAGCAGAAATTCACATTTAAGTGATTCTTTCTCCCTGTCCCATCCATCTGGAAGCTGCAGATGCACCACTGGCTCCTGATCTTGTCCCATTCTGACTCTCAGGCTCTGGCACCTCCCTTCTGGTTGCCACCAGCCCTCTGCTTCAGATTATAGACTCTAAACTTTCATGTGATCCTGCAGAGGTGTTTTACCCCTTCTGAATTGCATTAAACTTGCAAAGAATTTAGAATTGTGACAATAAAAAAAAAATCAAAGCAATATTTTATTCCTACCATAACTCGTAGCCCCGTTTCTCCCCTTTTCCCAGGATGTCTGACATGTGGTGAATCATGAATAATCAGGGCTAATACTGAGACCTGAAAGCTCAGGAGAGAGAGGCAGAGGAGAGAGAAAATCTTGGGAATCACCAGCTGGGATGAGACAGTTCCAAAGAGGCTCCATGGGGAGCATGGCCTGGGCTGTGTGACCTGATGGCCCAGGGGTGGAATGGGTGGTCTGTCCTTTGCTCAGCTCAGATTGTCCAACCTGCTGCATTTAGTCCTGTTCTGCTCTATTTTCAGCCATGTGAAATCCCTCCTCAGGCACGGGTTTGGGTCTTGTACAGTTCAGGAAACACTGTCAGAAAATTCAGAAACGCACCGGTGCGTTTGTGTAAAATCCTCTCAGGATTTAAACAATGCACCCACAGAGTTTTACATCGCTGTAGTTACATGCTTTCAAGTCGAGGTTGGTATTAAAGCCTCACACAAAGATACAAGTCCTGCTTACAAGGCACTAAAACAGCCTTCAAGTGAGAGGACGAACCATCTCTAATTTTGTGCACTCAGGTCATTCTGCAAATGTTCAGGAAGTGGTTGAACAATGTTGTTGTCGTGCTCAAACATCCAGTTAAAGGCTTCTTTGGCTTAAACTGGAGCTTCCAGAGTGTCTTGAAGAGAGAACTCTAGATCAGGAGTTGGAATGCTGTGCTGAGAGAGGGGAGTTCACCGCAGGAGGCAGGAGCAGCCTGGCAGCCCCTCTGAGCTCACCCCCTGAGCACAGCCATTCCAGCAGGGCTTTGGAAGAAGTTTCCTGGTTTCAGTTCCTTCCTCCTCCTCTTTGATTTGCTTTAAAAGCACATTCCTACCCCAGCCTGAAACGCTACCACAGGCACAGGCAGTGTCATTCCTCGCTGTTGTTTCCCCTCTGCAGCCTTTTAACAGGCTCTTCCTTAGCAGGGAATTCGGTGTCTGCTGTGCCCCAGATGTTCCAGGGATGGGGAACAGCAGCTGCCTCTGCACAAGTGGCATCTTTACTCCTCTGGAGCATCACTGATGCACTGTAGATTCTACTTATCCTGGTTACAGACTGACTTTGCTGCTGCCAGGCTCAGGTTGGGAGCAGGAACATTCCTCTGCCTCCACGTGTTCTCTCCTCTGCTCCACCTGCCAGGCAGCACCGAGTGGGACTCGGTTTGCCTTTACTGTGCTGTGTCACGGAGTTTTAAAGTTCATTAAAGTCAAATTTGAGGGGTTTTTTTTAATGCCCAAAATACAGGTTTTAAAGGCTAGTGAGAAATTACCTGGAAATATCCCTCTCTGTGCAGGAAATTGTATATAATTATAGCATATTACTGCCAGTCCGTGCCTGCCACTGTGTGTTACTCAGTCCCATAGTTTGGGTTAGTAGGCAGGTTTCTTTTTATTGTAACTCTGATTCAGAAACATTCAGCACCCCTAAATCACTGCAGGCTACAAATCCAGCAGGATTTTGATCATATTTTACTTTTAGGCCTCTTTCCCAGTGTTCTGCACTTTGAACAATCATCTTTAGGCAAGTGACTGCGATTCCCATGGATTTATCCTTAGGAAATGTACCAAGAATCCCCCCTGGCATCAGAATTAATCATACTGGATACAGAAAAATACATTTAAATCCGGATCCAGCAGGGAACCTACTTTGGGCTAAGCTATGAATTCTGGTTTACCCAGCATCCTGCCTTGCAAGCCCTCCTGCACCCCTAAAAATGAAACAGGCTATAAAAACAACAATGATTTTTATTGTCCAAGGTGAGAGAAAAGCAAAAAAAAAAAAAAAAATCCAAAACCTACATGGAAAAAAACTTCAATGGGAAAAACATTTTTTAATCATCAAAAGGAGGTTTTAGGATCATGTCATATGTAAAGAAATGTGTAAGTTCATAGGAACTGTGTGTAAACTTGAGATTGAACACTTCCAACTGCAGGGGAATTTCAGTCATGTTCCCAACCTGTTCTGTAATGAAATAATAATGCTCACAAACACAAAGCAGTTTTGCCATTTCACAAACTAATGAACACAAGTTTTTAACTGTGGTCTGTATTCCCTTGTAAAGATAAAGTGACTCTTTACTCAGTACAGCAACACCAATAGAATCTCAGGTATGAGATGTTAAAAAAAATACTGAGCAAATTGATCTTTTTTTCTAAGTGGAAGGAGGGAGTGAGGCTACATTGACCTAAATAATGGAAAGGTTTGGAACTAAGAGGGAATGGATAAAAAGCAATTCAGGTAATTCCTCACATGTTCAAAGACCGGGAGTGCAAAACCTACAATTTGAAGAATGTATTTAAAACCCCTGAAATGGGTGATTAAGAGGAGCTGTTTGAACTCTGAAAGTGCCACTTTCTGACAGCAACAGGCCTTGAATTCCTATTCCCCAGGGAAAATAGGGATTTTTATAGGACACAGACATAAACTGGTACCAACAGCTGTGTATTTGTCATAAATTCTTAAGGGCTTGAAATTAGAATGAAATTATTAAAAGTGTTTGAACACAAGACTCTAAAAAGTGCTTTGCAGTGGGAACTGTGAGGGTTAAAACTCTAACCTGGCAAGCTGGAAAAAGGGATTTTGTGTCCTAGTTGTCTGTTCTGGGTCTGTGCTGTTTGGTATCTTCACCAACAGCCTGGAGGATGTCACACACCCTTGGGAAGTGCCCACCTGGATGTGGGACAGCACCCAAACAGGCTTCCCAGAGGGGCAGTGGAATCTCCACCCTTTGGGCTTCCCAAAACTCCGCTCAAAAAAGCCCTGAGCTGGCCTGGAACTGGAGCAAATGACCTCCAGAGAGCTCCTCCTGGATCTTGTTCTGTGGTTTGATGATTTTGTGTCCCTGCCTTTGGCTGGATGTGCTGTTTGAGTCTCCATCATCTCCTTCCAGCAGAGGGTGGCTTGGTGGCTTCTGGCTATTCTAGGTGTCATTTTGGGGGAAAATGAGCTAAATCAGGAGCCCACTTCATCTCTTTGAAATGGAGACTTCCTGTTCTGGACCAACATTTTAAAAAGCTTTTCTTTTCTCTTTCCTTTTAAAACCTTTTCTCTGTCTTACACAGCTTGGGGGTCAAATCTATCCTTGCTGTAACTCCACCCAGGCTAATTTGGCTGATGCTTTTCCCTCTCACTCAGCCAAAAACCCAATTAATAGAGATCCTGACAAATCACAGAGCAAAGGGAGTTGCTTCCTCACTGAAAGCTCTCCCTGGGCTAAATCCTTTATGTGAGCTGCAGTCTTTTGCCAGCCCATGGGAAGCTGTGTCTCCTCAGATGTGTCTTCTCAGACCTTATTTCAGCAGGAAATATCTGGACCTACTTCTTGTACAGCTCCTAAATATCCCCTTGTGGGTGTCTCAGCAGCCATTCCATGGAGCCAGTCCTGAAAGCAGACGTTTGTGCCTTTTTTATAATGGGAGAGTTCATTTATGCTGAGAATACAGTTTTTACCAGACTGCCTGCAGGACAGTACAATAAAAGATTTATCCTTAATAGCATTTCACTGAAGTTTCACCACAGGAGACAGGGTTTTTGTTGTGCCTTGTTTTTTTTATTATTTTCCCCTTCAGTTGCTATGAAAGTCTCTGCCTTAGCTTTTTTTTTTTTTTTTGCAGAGCATAATCCCTGGATGTCCTCTGCCACCTTCTCTCAACTGAATTTCCCTCTTTTCTTCGATCCTTTCTCATCTCTGACACACTTTTCTCCCTTTTTGTTTTGCTTCTCTTCTCCTATTATGTAGTCAATGGAAATTAGAAAAGGAACTGGTTATCAGCACAGTAACTCTGAAGTTGGACAAGCCTTCTGTAGCAAAATTAACAAGAAATAGGAACTAGGCTCTGCTTTTCTCTCTAAGTCTCTGTTTGACACATTCTGTTCATTTACAGGCTGTGACTCCATGAATCTTTCTGCTGATCCCAAAGTGCACACACATCTTCCTGCCTGTCTGAAGCTCTCCCTGCTCCAGGATCTATCCAGGTAAGGTACAGAATTCCCAGAGCTTGGCCCAAGAGAGACATCACCCTGCAGAGGACAGGCAGATTTCTCCATGTGGAATGGGATTCTCTTCCCTTTAATCTTAGGAAGCTCATAAGGCACTAAGTGCCAAATGGAAGAACACAAACCTCTGTGAGGGATATCACTGATAAATTGACTGAATGGGCTCCACAGTCCTTCCAGAGTCCTCTGAACATCCAGTGATGTCCAATATGTGCCTGCTGGGTTGACTGGAGGGAGATTTGAGATAATATCCTATCTCATCCCAGTCATTCCTCACCAGCCTCTTGTTTCCCTGCTCCTGATAAACAGGATGGTACCTTCCTTCTTCCTAAAGTGCTGCAAACTCAGGGTTGCAAAGAGCTGTTTGAGCAGCATGTCTCATAATTAATTGTTATCCTAAGCTTCCTCAGGTGTCTGACTGCTTGAATATCTAAGAATTTATGGGCATTTGGTAACATCTGAAAATGAAAAGTCTCTTTAATACGCTTATGATAAGTATTTGCACCACTTGAGAAAGCTATTTTCATTCCACTCAGACACTTGTTAAATAACTTTTTAGAACTTGAACATTTACTGCTCATTTTATATGTGAAATAAATCAATCAGATTTAACAAAGGAAAGAACCTGGTTTGCCCACAGCCCTCTCTGAGCACAGAGGTGCCATTTTGCAATCTAATGAAGCTTTCAGTTAAAGAAATGAAAGGTGGGGGGAGACTTTGATGCCTAATAAAAATGATTCAGCATCCTCATAACTTTGACAAGTAGTGTGACTTATAAACCTTCCAGAGGAGCAGTGTAACAATAGAGTAAGAACTTCCAAGTCTGCACTACAAAGGATACCTGCAAACACTGGTGCATCTTCCAAATCCAAAGGGAAAGGGAAAGGGCCCTGAGTGGCCTGAACAAGTGGAAGGTCCCTGCCCATGGCAGGAGGATTGGAATTAGGTTTTTAAGGTCCTTTCCAACCCTAGGATTCTAGAATTCCTCACCTTCAGGGATATCCAACACTACATGTGGCTCTAATATGGCCACAGCCTCTTCTTACACATCACTCAATTCTCTGCTGTTCCTAAAACAAAGCCTGATTTTCCTTTATGTTTTCCTGGTGCTTCATAGTTAATCAGTTCAGAGTTTAAGCAGGGATTTCTATCTATATAAAAAGAAGGGTTCCTTCACACCTCTATAAATCATCCATCCTTCACAGGCTGGGTTATTACCAGATGGGTATCTGTCGAGGCCTGTCTGAAGAGACTATCTGTGACTTTGATGTATTTTTCCTATGCTGGTAACAAATGGGTCACAGCCCAGTTATGTGATTATACAACATGTTTACAGCTCCTGCCATACTGAAGAGGCACAGAATACTGCTTGGTAGGAGCCAAGACATGCATCTTGCAGGATATAAGTTCTGCCTCTCTCCCTTGCAGGAGCCTCACATGGACAGAACTCCCTTTGCTGTCACCTCTGAGGCTGCTGGGGCTGAGTCTCACAGACAGAAAGTCTCACAGCCTTTTAATATGCTTTCAAGCTCAGCAACAAAAAAGCATTAAAATTGTACTGCATGAAGGCTTCTGTGTTATGAAGTATCATCATCCAAACACTTTAAGTAGTATTCTGTAACACAGTCTACCATAAGTTCAATTTTTACTCAATCACTTGAAATGCACTTAGGAAAATTGCTCTTTTGCTGTTTTCACAACAGCTCTGGAAGTCAGCCTCTGGTTTAATGATAACTGCTTTAATCACAGTTTGGCTTGTTTCATTTTGACAGCATTGATGTAACAAACTATTTATTTTCTGTATGTTAAATGTACTATCACTGCAGCTCCCAGATTTTTTATCCTGGTGCACTAAATGCAGACGACAAGGTTTGCATCTCATTAAGGTAATTTGTGTGCACATAATTTTCAGTAAACACAGTGAATGAAATCACATTTCTTCTCTACCCAAAGTGTCATCTGAAACTATTTGTGCTTGTTTTAGTAACGGAAGTTGTTTTTCAAGCCCCACTATATATAGCAAACCATGTGCTTTCTCCAACAGGAGAGCAGGGCTGGAAAGCAAACACAGCATCCTGGAGAAGGAATTGCATTAACAAATATTGTTACAGCATTAGGCTCAACAAACCCCTCTCATCTGCCATGGATGGCTGTGTTCTGCTCTGGGTTCAGGTTCTGCAGGGTGTGCAGGGAGGGAAGGATGTTTGTTCTTTCCCCGTGAGCGAGGGGCTGGGGGAATTCTGTCACTAATTTGTTCTGATCCTGCTGCCTCATTAGGGCAGTCTGCAGAAGATGGGAAATGTGTGCCGTGGCAGTGGATGTGAACTTTCTGCATGGAGCTGTTAACACAGTAAATAGCTCAGGAGGAGGCAGGGAGACAGCTGGAGTACATTGTGTTTCATAAAGACTAGACCGGGACCTTGAATCTTCATTTAACCCATCACTGAGGTGACAAATATCCACCGCTCTGCTGCCGGGTGATGCTGCTCCTGCTTGCCTGTTAATTTATCTGTTTTCAGGCTGTCTAGACATTGTTTGGGTCAAAAAGTGCTGTCTCTCCCCTGCCGTGGGATTTGCCTGCTCAGCTCTTGCTGTAGGCTGCTGTGCCAAACGGGCTTTCCAGAAGAATGCTCCCTCTGTCTGGATGGCTTATTAGCAGGACTCCAAATGGATGGAGAGGCTTTCAATCCTGCTAAGGCTTCCTACAGATAAAGTTTATTTTAACTTCTTCTCTCTAAAAATACACCGTCGGGGATAAATAATTCAAATACTTCGGGTTTTTTCCCCCCCTTGTGATTAAAATCTGCCCTAAAAGTGTCCTTGAAATGTTCTCTTAAGAGGTTCAAGAAGGTTTTGGATGGTCCAACTCCAGACTAAACTAAATGCCAATGTGGGGCCCACACTGTGCCCTTGGTGGTGCTGACACAGGTTCTTATCACAACCCCAGGCCATTTCCCCCAAATAAATAACAAATACTTTTTAAATGGTACTTCTAAAACTACAAGTTAATACCTCCATGGTCATGTATTTATTTGGAACACTTTTAAAGATGCTGCTCTTTGGGGCATTCAACTGCAGGGATGTTTTCTGAGTAAAAAAATCCTCCAACTCTCTTACCCAGATTGTTGCCATGAGATTCTCAGTTTGATTCAGTAGGAGATAACCAGAAGTTTCATAAAGGCAAGATGCCTGTTCACTATAAAATAGTGTTGTATTTTATTCTATCTTCAATACCAGCATTGATTTCCTAATGTAGGAATAATGTCCTATCTGGGACTTAATGAAAAATCTCTCTTTTGGGAGAGAAAAATGGGATCTGGATGAACTGAAATATTTGGGAGAGACTGCAAGGACTATGAAAAATATTTTTTGGTCTTCTGAAGGAGTCTCCCAAACCAAGGGCATGTTATGTGATATGTATGGTGGGTGCTTTAGATCCCATGTTTCCTGTTCCCATTTCATTGTATTGATCAGCCTGACGTTATCCTCTAAGATTTAGAGTCTTAACCTCACACCAGGTGTAACTCTCCACATTTTATTGCTCCCATCCAGAGCACATGAAAGGTCTCCCAGCCAAGGGGGCTGTAGGGAAAAATGGGATAGACATCTGCAGTATGGCTCATTCTCATGTGTGCATGAAGCTGTGAGTTCAGCAGAAATACTTAGAATTTTTCCTTTTTTTGCCATAAATTCACATTTATTCATAAATACTTCTGCTATATGAAAAAACTGAGGAAAAGAAATTTACTCTTACTGGAAAAAGTCTTCTCAGATATCTCTCCTGGTTTACAGGTCAACAGCTGGGCTGTGTCTGCTTTCCATGGAGGGACTGGAGATCCTTTCTGAGCTGGTAAAATTCTGCCATACGTCCCTAATTCTGCTGTAGGTCCCTCATTCTGCCATAGGTCCCACCAAGGGAGAGTAATGTTGTTGCTGAAGATGAACCTCTCAGGATTTTCAGCTGATTTTTTGGAGAACAATTCTCAGTTTTCTCCCAGCTGTGAACTACACCCAGTTATTTGCTGAACAGCACCAGGAGCAGTTCTGTGCTGGTCATTCTCTTACTGACCCTGAAACAGGCACCCAGACAAGGTGGAACTCACAAAGACTCGATTAACTTCAGCAAGGTTCTGCTTGAACCCTGGCTCTTGGCCACTTGGAGGGCACCCAAACCCAGGCCCTCAGATGACCAGAGTTCAGGCAAGTGTGCCCAGACTGCAGCAATTAACTCTTTGAACCAGCTCAGAGAGATTTCTGCTCTGGGCTTTTATCCTCTGCTGGGCTGGCAGGGATTAGTGCCTTTCAAACCCTTTGCTTGCAAGGCTGCTGGAGAGAGCAGGGAGCAGCATCCCTTCAGATGGACAGAAATTCCCCACAGTGTCCACCCAGGCTGGCTTTAAGTCACTCTCACTGCATAATTCTCAAGCATCACATCTTTTCTCACAAAGCAAAGACTACAGAGAATCTTTGTTCTAAATTTTCTTCCCTCCTTTCCATTGGAATTTGTAACAAAATGTCACGGAAATATAAGTTTTGTAAAAGGTTATTTCTATAAAGCTGAAATTTTAGGCTAAGTTAGACCTGAAAGAGTTTCTTTATTAAATTTTTCCATGACTAATTCTATATATTTTCCTAGAATTTGCATAGGTTTTCTGAAATTGCTACAATCAATGCAGTAATTTTAATGGAAGCACTTTCCAAATTACAGACTAAAGAGAGGTACTTTCTCTGATTTACTTGTAGATCTACAGCTAAAAGATTTTTCCACTCTCCTATTTACTCTGAATGAGTAGGTTCAAGAAAGTAAAGTGCCCATATCTTCAAGATGATGGTATAAGGATATTCTCATTACTTCAAAGCTCCTTATGCAACTTCTGAGCCGTGGGCTCTGAGCTGAGTGTTATCTCCCACTGAAGCAGGGAATGAAGGGTGGGTTAAGGAGAGGAAACCGGGAGAAGTTGGGAGGGATGCTCAGAAAAATTATGGGTCCCAGTATATTCTCAGCCCACCTAAATCTCTAACCTTCTGCCATATCACTTACCTGCCCCTCTCCCCTTCAGTGCCTCTGGCATTGTCTGAAGCTGCAGAGGACTCCCAGCTCAGCATTCCCAGGGGAGCCACCTGGGCAGGCACTGCTGCCTTAGTGTAATGTCACCTCTCTCTTGCTGTGCTAAGGGCTGATCTACTGCAGTCATGATTTTAATGACCTTCCTCTCTCTAAATCAGCTGCCAAGGGCACAGGAGTGTATTTCACTTCTCCAGTTTGTAATTAGCCAGCAGCAAACCTGAGTCAGGCAGTGTTTTCCTGTTGCCTTGGCAGGGATGGGGAGCTTCAGCCCTGTTCACTCACAGGGGCACCCAACTGAACCCCCTGAGCTCATCCCCAGCTCTGCCAGGGGTCTGTGGTGCTTTGGGATAGTCTCCCTGCCTGGGGAAGTTGGCCAGAAATCAGACAGCAGAGGAGGAGATGGGAGAAGTGGGTTCAGTCCCTTGGTCTGCCAGGGACTTCCCGCCTGACTCCCATGCAGATGCTTTATCCTCTTGTGTTTCAGTTCTCTGTCTCTAAGCCAGGGCAAACAGTGATTTCATATGCACAGTAGGAACTGTAATATCCCCTAAATTCCATGGGAGAGATGAGTGAGTTGGTTTATACACAGACCCAACAGCTGTAAGAGCAGGGGCTCCTCTGAGTGAGACCTTCAAGCCCTGAGACAGGCAAGGTGTTTGTGGGATGGTGGGCTCTGGAGATGGGATGTGTTTGGGGCCTGGAGCTGTTGCTGGGTTACACCACAAAGCACAGGCTTGTGCTTCTAAAGCATAGGAGCAACATCACCTGCTGTGATGCCTTGGGGATTCAGGAGCATGGGCAGGCATTCCCTAATCCAGCCCCTCAAGGGGGATATCCTGTGGATTCTGATGTTGATATTGGACAAGATGAGATGTGAACTCATCACTCCTTGTTTTAGATGCATTTAAACATCTTACAGGATATTTCCAATAGGTCTGGGGGGCAGTTTTCAGTTGGATGGCTACGTTACAATTGCTTTTTAAAAAAGAAAATATCCATTGATGGCACCCAAGAAGTTATTTTTCCCTTACCTCAACACTCAGAGGCAGTAGGTTTTAGAGCTGTAGAGACTGCTGATCCCAACTCAGCAGGTGATTTTTTTTGATTCATCCTGTGCTGTTTTGTCTGCTCAGGTTCCCGACAGTTCTCTGTCTAGCACACAGACAGCTTACTCACTGCTCTGGGGGAGGGAGACGGTGCCAGGGTCATGGACGAAGCATCTTTCATCTCTGCTGGGCTGATTTCACATTGGGAGCCCTCACGTGAAGAAACCTGGCTCCTGCTCCCTGTTGTAATAATGGCACAGTGGCCTTTACACCTGAGAGGACACAGTGAGTTAAAATCCTGTCAGAACCTGGGGCAAGTTTGGGAAAGTGGAAATACACAGTGAGAAATGTTTGTTTCTCTATTGACCATTTGACAGAAGAAAAACCATTTGAGAGAACTAAACAAGCCTGTGCAGATATGCAAATCTTTCAGGGCACTGATAAAACCCTGCACCCAGAAGTTTGTCCGGTTCCCTTCTGGCATTGTACTGGTCTCTCACAGCACATCTCTCTTCTGTAAGTTTTGGTTCCCTTTTCACTGTCTGAGATGAGGTTTCTGCATTGTGCCCAGACTCAAAGTGAAACACAAATCAAGGAGTTTTTCCATCAGGGTATTTTCCTAGATGTGCTTCCACTGCAGTCCCTGTCTGCAGTCTCACAGAAATACTTCTTTGGCTTGTAACCCTGTGATGGCCAAACACCAAAGTGGAGCTCAACCTTGCTGTTGCTCTTTGCTGCTGATATTTTTGTTCCTTTGTTTATTCCATCTGAAGGCAGTTTACAGTTCAGCCCACTTGTGTTCCTGTTGGAGTTTTTGCTCCATAAACCGTATGTCTCCCTGGCTGAAAAGTCAACAGTTACTGCACTTTCATTTCCTCCTGTGAGGGTGAATCATAACCAAGCAAGAGCTGCAAGAGCAAAAACAAAAGGAGAGAGAAGTAACAGCGTGGCTCAGCTTCTCCAGGCAGTGTGAATTCCACAGGGTGCCCTTTACAAGGCACTCCATGAACTGAACCTGAGTTTCCTTCACAGGGGCTGATATAATGTGACCCTTGAAGGTTTGCTCAGTGACTCCAGGCAGATGAACTGGAGGTTTGTAAGCAGAACAACCTCCCAGCACTGTCCTCACTGGGCTTGAATGTATCTTTTGTACTCGCCCACAGCAGCAGATGGGCTTGGTGAGTTCAGATGCCCTTTCAAGCCCATCTCCCTGACTTCAGAGGCCCTTCCAAGCCCATCTCTGTGGCCTCAGACCATTCAGAGAGATGCTCAGACTTGCACAGCTCGAGTCCCAGGCTGGGACTGTGATGGTTGTGTGTGGGTTTCTGAATCTCCCCATTTGGAATCAGCTTCTGCACTGAATTAATGTATATGGCCTTAGCAGCAGCTTTCCTAAAAAGTGCCTTTGGAGGGGAACATTGCCAAAGCAAACAGGGTTGTGTGACTTTTTTATTTCTTCTTAACATAATGTGTAGCTGTTTACTGCTAATTTTGATAAACTACTTCCTTGTGTCACCAGGGAAGGGCTGTTGTGGAATATGATGGAGAAGAGGCTAAGACAGAACATGTGCTCAAATCAACAAACACATATATGTGTGCCTGTGTTCAAAGACTAATATTTGAATGGAAAACATGATGATAAGAATAATTATTTCCATTTTCATTGACATTTTCTTGAGCAAAAGGGGCATTTTCTGCTCAGCATCAGAGTTAGAAATAACCTGAAATTTATTTTACTGAGAAATTTTTTTCTGCTTTCTTTTTCCCAGTGAATTTAAATAAAAATTTTAAAAATGCAAAATTAGAGATCTGGCCTGGTTTCCAAAAGCAATGGTTGTTCATCTGGGACTATAACATAACTTAACTCAGATGGAAGTGCCAAACAAAATGCTCCATCCAGGGGCAGGGGGGCATCACTCGTGCATTTTCACTTCGAGTGCAACTGCACTGGAGCTCAGTCCAGAAATAATTTATATAGGGACTTTCAGTCTCACGCTTTGGATTTTCAGGAGATGCCACCTCACTTGAACTTGCAGTTTCTCTGAACCTTCTACTGTAAGTTAGTCATGGCACATGTACTCACTGAATGGAGGCATCAAAACTTTGGCAGATGTTTGGGAAAAGATGTTCTGCAGTTTGTTGAGTTTTGCTCATATTTGAGCCCGTTTTTGTCCTCTGTGGCTTGGTCCAATGCCCATCAGTGTTCATGGAAAACTCCAGCTGAACTGGATGAGTTTGGCAGATCTGGTTCTGTAAAATGACAAGTTTATTCCATTCAGGCAAGAAAAGAGTGGAAAGTGCTACACAAGCTGCAGGGGGTGGGTGACCCTTGTCTGTGTCAGACCCCTGAATTCTGCCTCTGGATATTGAAAGATAAGAGAGAAAAGCCAACTCCCTGCAGTGGCTGAGTTCTGACCCCAACCAGCTCTTAGGCTCATGTAGACTTTTGTAAAACTGACATTTTACTCCATGAATCACCCATGGAATTTGCATCTTATGTCACACACACACACAGAATAGTGGAAAGAATATGACTCAGTTATATTCTTTTTATGAATTGAGTGTTAAGACAAGATATTTTGCATTGTTTTGTCAAGAGGTCTCTGTTCTCCTCCTTTATATGTCCTTATCCTCCAACACCCTCCATCCCCTGCCCTACCACACACTCCCACCACTCCTTTGCTGTGACCCTTCTGCTGGGGGTTGTTTACTGCTGCCCATTCCCTTCAGTGACAAGTCACTGCTGTTATTACTGTACAGTTATTATTATTTTTGTGCCAGCCACTCATCTGGACAGGAAAGCTGTAAGAACCTTAATTACTCTGTGGCCAGACATGGAGCTATATTTCTAAAAGTAGCTTTTCTTTTTTGGATCAAGTTCATTTCCTACAGTGTCTGGTTTTACGAGTTTGCTAAAAGCTTTCAGGTTCTCAGGAACCCCCATACTTTTTTTCTCAAACACACACACACAAATATGTATAAAAAGTTGATAATCTGGAACAATTAAATTGTTTTCACCTCCTGTCAATCACCCACATGGAGTCATTTGCAGTTCCACATACACACTCTGCTTTCACTTCTGGGCTAAATGCCTCTCTAAAATTATCTGTGTGATTATTGTATGCTGTAGTTCAGGACCCTTCCTGAAAATGCTCTATAGAAAATAAAACTGTTATTCTTGAAATGTAATTTCTGGCGCTCGCCACCGACTATGTTAATTTTTACATTTTGTAAGAGAAGTGCAGCAGAACTGGCAGAGATAGTGAGTAATTCCCTTGAAGCTATGTCCCCACTGATTTGATTTTTCCTTGACAGCTTCTCCATCATGCTATATGCTTATTTAGACAAATAAATAAGAGAGCTGTTATCTGCCAGCCTGGCCCGAGGGCTTTCAGCAACACCAGCGAGTCTGCCGGCTTTCCTTTCAACATCCAACAGGCAGATTAGGGAATCACAGGATGGCAAACGTGGATCCTACAAGCTGCAGTGGGAGAAGGAGAGCTGCTCTGAAAAACTGGGGCTCCGTGAGAAGCCCAGTGTTGGTTTGCACAGTTCTGTCAGGTCAGGGAGGTGGCTTGAGCAAAACTTGGGTCTGATTCCCCGTGGAGAACAGGACAGTTGTGGGAGTTATTGCAAGCACTGGGAGATGTATTTTGATAAAACATCACACTCTGAAGAAAACAGATTTGGGTCAACTGAAACACTTTGTGAATTCATGTTTGACTTAACAAGTTGTTTCATTCTTAAAATTTAAGCAAGTCGATATATTCCCTTTCAACATTTTAACATGAAACAGTACACCTTTCACAAATGTACCTGGCTTTGGTTTTTAAATGCTTACAAGGGAAATGACACTTTTTACTTGAAACTAAGTGACAGATTTTACTCATCCTAAATGATTCATTTGGTAAAAATGGAGGGTGGGGGATTTCCTTTTGAATCTCCCCTAAAATGTTTTTTTTGCACAGTTTTTCAGTATAATTTAGCAAATAACTCCTTCCCCTTCATGAAATACCCTTTAATGCATCCACAGAAACAGCCATTCCTCCACCTGGTCTCCACCTGCTCTCCAAAGGAAATTTCTTTCTTTCAGTGAGAATAAATCAGCTCTTCTCTTCCCTCCAGCTGCTGGGAATTGAGGGAGGCTGAGGGCTGGAATGAACCTGCTCCATCTTTGTGCTGCTCAGTTCACTGAGTGACTCCCTGAACATGGGCAGGCTCAGACCTCCTCAAAAACAGATAAACCAGGGGTCAAGTTATAAGCAGAAATTTGCTCTGTCTTAAAACTGAGGCTGGATTTTTAGAAATTAGGCAAAAGTTCTTTGTTTGCAAAGTAAAATTCCAGAGAAGCTGACATGAAATTTTAAGTATAGGGAAGTCTCATGAGTGTTTGGGTCTGGCTCTTTTGGTCCACATCATATGCAAGCATCAGCCTTGCATGTACAAAGAAGGCAAACACTGTTCTGATTTCCTGCAAACTCTGAATTTCCCTGCATCTCTGTCCTGGAGGTTTCCATAGTGTGGGATTTTGAGATAACTGTCAATTAGGCAGAAAATCAGCTCTGAGGCACAGCCCTAATACCTGTATGAAACTGTGCATCTTCACTCAGGCAACCAGAACAAATTCCAAATTGAAATAAAGGATGGAGCTGTGTCTGTCTATATCCAGTGGGTGTCTGGAGAAGACCTGGTCTGGTGAAACTTTGCCATCAACTTCAAAAGGCTCTGATAAAGAGTAACTTTCCAAGGATGACTTAATTTCTCCCTAAGATGGGCTGGAAAGCTGGAAAAACCTGCGTTATAAAAAATGGTCTCATCAAAATGAAGACCTCCCCAAGTTCAAAGACCTGAAGGAGTAACAAATTATATCTTCCCTTGGCTTTTGAAATAATTCATTTCATTAGGGAAAGTTTAAAGTGACAGGTTTTAAAAATCACTTCTCATTCTTTGCCTGTTCTCCCTTTCAACACCACAGTCACACCCCAATTAAGTAACTGTACTGCTTACAATAAAGACTAATGATCCTCCACTGCCCCCACCTCCATTAGCAGCTTCAGGATCCCACCAGAATCCCAATTAACACATTGATTTGCTTAAAAGGAAATAGTGATCTTTGGCTGTCCATTCCACCATCTGTGTGTTCCATCACCCAGTCTCCAGCAAGTCCATTGATTTCCTTAAAATAAACCCAGCAAATATCCATTAATTCCCCTCCCCTGAACCGCAGGGTCCCACTCCGAGTCTCCTTTTTGCCGGAGTTCACTGGGACATTTTATCTAAGAAAGCTTGAGGACTAATATGCCCTGTCCCTCTCCTGCTGGCCCACTGCCTCATCAAACAGATTCCAACTGACTGCTGGTGTGGGACTGAAGGGAAAAGCTCAGGGAGGATGTTTAACTGCACTCTGCCAGTTCGACTTGGTGAGGCTTCCAGAGAAACCAGGCAAAGGAAAGGGTCAGGAAAGCCTGGATGTTGAGGTTGTGTCCTCTACAATCACTCTCTGATAATTAGACTTGGTAATGAGCGAGCTCTCATTATGGGAAGCTGTACAAGGAGTCTGTAAATGTTATTCTTGGGGCTGGTGGAGGTCAGGAGGGAGCACATCCACAATGCTGACTTGCCCCGAGGCCCAGCAGAGGAGCAGCAGCTCCTGGGGATCCACGGGGGATGTGCTGAGGGACTCCTGGGGAGACAAAACAGCACAAGTTTGATGGCCAAGGAGTTTCCTGTTTGAGAGCACTCATCATGCTGTGCAATACTCTGCATGGAGAGGTTATAAATAATTAGGAATGAGTGACCCAGTTCAGATAATAGAACTAACCTGCCTGGAAACCCTTCCTGCAGTGGCAGAGCCTTGTCCAGGACAGGCAGGTAAAGGACACCAGGCATCTTTTGATGTTTCATCACAACCTACAGACTTCCCAGATGGAAAACACCAGCTTGCAGTGGCCACCTCAGCCCCTGTTTATCACAGGCAGGCTGCAGCCACAGACTCCTGCTCTCCCATTGCCGACGCCGATACCCACAAGGTTCCTGCAGTAAAACGTGCCATAAAAACCACTGTGAAATAATAACCAAGTGATAAAATTACAAGTAGGAACACATAAAAAAAAAAATCATATGCACTGCAGGAACAATGATAAAAGCCTGACTCTCAACCTGTCTAATCTCACACGCAAACCACACCCTTGGGTATTGCCAACCAGCTGAAAGCAGGAGTAGGAGCAGAGTAAATGAAACCACATGAATGTGTGATGTGTAGCCCCAGTATGAAGCCATATCACAGTGTTTGTCTTTTACTGCTTATAGGAGATTTTTGAGGAAGGTTTGGGGGGGTTTTTTTGAGAACCAGAAGCCAGTGGGACACATACAAACATCTCAGGGTATTTCACCAAGAAGGCTTGACATGCTCTAGAGTTATTACCAAGAGCTGCATCGTGCCAGGTTACTTGTGCAAGGGACTGGGCTGCTTCTTTTAGGAGGGGGTAGGCTGTATTTTTTTGCAGATCCTTCAGGAGACATCTTCTGTGAAAGGGAGAGAACAGGAAGCATGAGAAGGACCTATTTAACAGGTACAAGAAATAAATAAAATACAGATGGACACAAAGTACATCCTATGAATTTCATTGTGGAATACATTTTTCTCTTGCTGTTCTTGCTGAATGCCCAGTCATAAATTAGGATCTGTGTTAATTTTCAATCAGTTGAGTCAGGCTTAGCATCTTGCTTTCCATCTCCTGTGTCAGTACAGCAAGTTAAGGCACAAACCAAGCAGTAATGTCTCAATGAAGTCAACAAAAGGTTTGCTAATGTCTTAGACAAAATCAAGATTTCCTTGGCCTGATACTCCAGTCTGCCTGAACACAAATTTCTTTCCCTACAAGGTGATTTGAATAATGTTCACCTTCAGTTTTTATGGAGAGGCCAAATCACATGTGGTTATTGAATTCAAAACCAATACTTCCATCAATATTATTTTGGTTTTGTGGTGGGTTTTTTTTTCCTTTCCCAGCATTTACTTGACTTCAAATGCAAACATACTTATAAAGCCTGGCTGCAGTCATCTTTTCAATTGGAGAGATCATTCTACACACTGAAAGAGATTAACATGCTGCAACTTGAAAATCTGCAGCTTTTAGGTTCACTCCTGGATGCCAACACACTACTAGAGATTTGGAGATAACAACAGGGCATTAGACAGTCTCTAAATCACAGCAATTATTTTTGATGAGAATAAAATGAAGATAAAGCTGAAAATAGCACTGCACTTTCAAAAGAGTGATTACAGGGCCTAAACCCTGGGCAGTGAGGTATATGAATTTTAGCAATATGCAAACTGAATATAAAGCAAAGCCTTGCATTTATCATCTTTGCATTGCCAAAACCCAGCACCCATGGCATGCACACTTGGAAACTCACCCGTTTGAGGGATTAGTGGGAGGGATGTGATCCCAACCACACCAAACCAAATGTGTTTTCCTGCTTGGAGGATGAAAGTGCAGCCTCTGCTTTCTGCATTCTGCTGTACACCCTCATCTAAAGCCTCCTAATACACCCAAGTGCCAACTCCAATTATGGAGGCCCAGCCTAACTCCGGGTTTGCCAGTGTACCTGGGTCTGTGGCTGGTTCCTTCTCACTCTTTCCCCCCCTCTTTAGCACTAGGAAAACACTGCCAAGTGATTAGCATTTGCTATAAGAAAGTGGTTGGGTTCAAGAATTCAAGTTTGAATTCTGTTCCAACACATGGGATCATTTGCAGAGCTTAAAGAGAATTACAAACACTAATTGAGGCTGACAGAGCGCGTGCGATGGCAGATAAAGAATATTAAAGTCATTTCACTGATAGGTAAACAAAGGTGGGTAAAAGGAATATCATTTCCCTGAGCTCACACAGAAAATCTGTTATGAGGGTGAGAGGAAAACTCAGCGTTTCTGGTTCTCTCATATCATGTCCTGTGTAAGAGAAAAGCCCTTCATGGAATTGCAGTCTCTGGTTATTAATTTCTGTACTGTGAAGACCTGGGATCTTGTTTTCAAAATAACATCTGCTAAAATGCACAGGCTAATGGATACATCTGCATTCACAAGGAATATTGTAGCTCCACATTCGGATTTCCACATGCAAATCTTGAATTAGTCTTCTAACAAGTTCATTATGTGAACGATGTCTAATTTGCACATGCTGTTTTGGCAACTGTCTGTGCAATTTCCAGCACACAGGACTGCATGCCTGCCCTTTGCAAACTCTTTAGCAAACCTTCCTGTAAAATTCCCTATTTTTCTTTCATTGAATTAAGCTGATCTGAGAACTGTGATCTCTCTTTTTCCTGTTATTATTATTATTTCAAGGAAACCAACGGAGAATATTACAAACGACATCCTTAAAAATGAGTTAAGAGTATGATTGACTTTGAAATCACTTTAGTCTTCTAATTTTTAAAGAGGTTTATTCTGATTAACTGACCTGAATGTTAAGAGAACTGGAATTTTAATTTGTATTCAGACTGTAAGAATATCATGCACTCAGATGAGACAGTGTTGTTTAATTAGGTCTAGTAGTTAACTCAGAAGAAAGTAAATGTACTGCTAGAGGTTTGGAAGACTGCTACAGGCTCCTGGGATTTGCAGGAGTTTGGAGAAGCTTAAAAATAAGAAGTCAGTAATTTTAGGAATTAGAAATGAGTGCTTAGAAGGTATTGGAAAGGTTCTGCAAAGTCTGTAGTCAGCATCTTTTAACCTTGTGCTTCCCATTAGCGTAATGACCTTGGAAAGATTGGAAATTTTGCAGTCCAATAAAGTAAATCACATATATATGTAAGGTTCAATTCCAGTGATTCCAAAGAAACCCTTCAGATAGTGTGATAAATGTGGTATCTACAGTGTCTTCCACAGGATTCTCTGTGTTTCATTTATGATGCAAATGAGCTGTGAAAATTAGAAGTAATGTGTACGCCACCGACAGCAGCCATTAATAGCAAGAGGATAATATCTTCACAATTATAGTTTGAACCTTTGCAGTTTTCTCTATATTGATAAAATAAATTATACCTCTTTTTTCTTTTTTTCAAATTTTTATGCCCACATTGTCGAGACTTTGCTTCTAGCTTATTGTTCTTTCATTGTTGTTATTTGGGGCATTTTGTTTTTAATGGAAAGAAACATTCCAAATTACAGACTGGCATATTTTTGATGAAATGACAAGGCAAGCACAAAGCCATACAGAGCTGACAAAATGAGATAGAAGAGGGAACTATTCTTTAAAGATATAAATGTGAAAATTGATTCAAGAACACTAGCTGTTTTCAATTTTTTATTACGACGTATTTTAAGGACACCCATGTTCTTACAAACTGGAGCTTATGTTCTGATATGAAAATATAATTAACACTTGATTTGACACTTTATGTCCTGTGGAGTGGAATTTTTCTACTCTCAAATGTGAGCAATTTGTACAGAAACAGGGTGGCAATACAACATCTCAGCATCTCGAACTGGGGTGTCCTGGAGGACTCACGGGCACGGGGGGCTGGTTTGACCTGCCCCAGTTGCCCACCATGGGTCTGCCATCACCTGGAAGTGCAGGGATGGGTTATTTGGTGGGACTGCCTGGCTCCTGGGGCTGCCATAGAAAGGGGTTGTGTGTCCCCCTGCAGCAAATCATCTGCAGACACTCCTCAAGCACCTCCAGGAGGCATTTTGGGGACAGGGCAGGGAGCAGGCTGACAGTTCTGCAGGGCTGGTTTCTGTGGCTTTCCAAATACAACATGGAAGAACAAGCACTTGGTTGGGCATTTTGTGTTGTCCATCAGTTGTCCTTTGCTGTCCCATTAGGAGGGGATTTGGAATCAGTCATCTTTTCAAATTCCCAATTCATGTTTATTCCCTATGCTCGTGTATATTCCCTGTGGTTTTCTGGCTGGTTTGTATGAAAGCCTGTGCTACACCAAAGGCTCCTTCTCCAAAGGCTCTGTAGCAAAGCAGCACAAACCCCCTCCAAACACAGCTGTCACGGTTGTTTCAGTGCAGTTGGGAAGCTCAGCTCGCTGCAGCCACACACAAGATGCATTTCTGTGAACCACCAGCAAACCCCCTGCACAGCCACACCTGAGCTCCCTGTGCAGGCAGGGCAGGGGCTTCAGCACAGCTCAGGAATTTTCCAAAGCCAACACAAAATGTCACTTAAAGAACTAAGAAGGGTTGGAAAAGGTATTGCAGTTGCTTGGAAAGAGAAGTGTGAATCACAGAATGTGGATGTCTTTGGACTTCATTGTCAAATTTCATTAGCACAGTGTTAAACCAAATTACACAGTGGGGCTTTGGGGGGGGATTTTTAGATTCATTCTTCTATGATTATACAGTAACTTCCCCATAATGCCTGTGCTTAGGCAGCAGTGAAATGATGCAGCTCTGTTTCCATCAAGGTACCAAACAAAATCCTCATTTTGGCCAGTAGAGCAAGGAAAGGAACCAGAAATCGCTGTTCTCTGGTGGCAACGAATTTCTGCCACCTCAACACAGATTCAAATACAGGTTTCAAGTGAGAGGGATGGTGAAGATGAGCAAGGACAGACTGCACCCTGTGAATGCAGAAGAACAAAATGAACTGCAGCAGTGCTCAGCTGTGGTCTTCATCCTCATCTTTCACTGGGTTTCTATTAAATCCCTCCCTTTCTACCATGTAATGACAACAATCTGATCAACATCTAAGAGACTTTCCAGTACAGTGGAAAGTCAGCACAAATGACTGGGTAGCCCAGGGAAAGGACAACAGGAACTACCTGTAATTTAAATACCATGAGTAAGAGGACTGAAAAAAGTGGATTGGTTTTGTCTGGGACAAAAGATTAAGGAAGGGCATGGTAATGGCCTGATGCTATGGAGAAGGTTGGTTTAAGGAGGGTTATGGTTGGTTCTTTCCCTTCTCCACTGGAGGTGGGACATCAGCTTAAGAAGAAATCAGCTTAATTTGCAGCGGAAAAAAGATTTAGATTGGATATTAGGAAAAGCTTATTAGGAGAGTTAGGTAGTGGAACAGACTCTCTAGGTTAGTTTTGGATCTCATTCTATAAAAGGTTTCTAGGGCTGTGTTACACAGGCACACAAGACAGTGGCACACCAGGGATAATCCCTGGGTGGAAGTAACTGGGACTGCACAGCACAAGGAGGGGACTTGCCAAGTTTGCTTCAGTCCATCCTTGTGCTCTGCTTAGCAGAAGAAGTGGAGGGATTTGGCCTAGGAAAGGTGTCTATTCAAACATGCCATTAACCTGACCCAGTTTCATTGAAAATTTTATTTTATTCCAGAGAAAAATTAGAGGTGACGGGAAAAGTTCCATTTCTGGAATTGATTAATTCACCTTTTATTTCCTTTAGAGTGAATCATGTAATTTTTTTGTGTCTTTCAAAGGCCTGCACCAAAATACATATTTTGGGGTTTACAGAAATAAATTTAAGAAACTGAGCAAAAATTGACCCTTAGTTTTCAGGGAATGTCAGGATTTTAGGTTCTTGTTTGGAAAAGAAGCAAACCTCAGAAGTGCTAAGTCGTTTGTATCTTGGAACAGCTCTGCTCCCCACGGCACTTGTGTGATCTTTGGCCTCTGGCAACTGGCAGGGCTCCTCAGGGTGCCAAGGGGAAGGGCAGGAAGCTGCACTGCTCAGAGATTCCAGGGATCTGTGGGCTGGATTGGGCTTCCTGTGCTGCTGCCTTGACCTCAGCATCACCAGTTCCTGCATCTCCAGCCTGTGAGCATCTCCTGCAGCTCCTGTTTCCTCTCCCCTGCTTTGACAACGGCTTCAATCTTCCCTGTAGGTTTTGCCAGAATCTTTATTTCATTTAAGGGGAGGATGAGAGAAAAGAATCTCAGAGGATTCTGTGACTGAATCGTGGTTAAAGTTCAAACAAATTACTGCAGTGGTCCAGCAGCTCCAGGGGCTGCAGTTACAGCCACATTCCTGCAAATCCTGCAGCAGGAGCCTGACGTGTTCTGGGCTCACTGACACTGCAGTGGTTTGAGCAGATTCCTCCAGAGCAAGCCCAGACTGGTGAGGCTCGTTTCAAACATCAGCAGCCTTCTGCTCATGCAGGAATCAGCTAAAGAAATAAGGCTGGGCAGATGAAAACTCAGGAAGGTAATAGAAGCTGAGGGAATGGAGGTTGGTGCCTGAAACAATTAAGAGTTCAGAGGTGAGTCAGAGAAAAAACAACTGCTTTTTATTAAAAATTCATTTCAATTTCATGGGCAGGCTGGAGAGGTAATTCCAACACAGTCTGACTTCACAGAAATGCCTCCCAGAAAGCAGGATACAGAACAGCCAAAGAGCACCAAGAGGACACGAGGCACAAGTATTGTTAGAGCAAACTTCTCCCAACCTGGCACACCCTGGCTGGAGAACACTGGAGAATTAAAGTGAAATGTCCTTGGTGCAGGGAAATTTACAGGCTGTTCTGCAAAAACTCCTCTCACCAAACTCTCCAAAATCATATCAAGTCCAATATCTGTGGAACCAATGATGCACCAGGTTTGGAGCATTACATCACCAGCACCCGGCTCCATTGGCTGCTCCCACCCCGAGGACAAGACATTCCTTCTTGCACCTTTTCAAAGCTGCTGCTTCTCAGGAATTAACTCTTTGAAGGGTGTCACCTCAGGACAAGCCTAAATTTTGGGCTGATACATGTATACAAGTATTTAATGCAAGAGGTGTTGTTAGTGACAGCTTGAACCTCCAAAGGAACTGCCACGTCTCTTCAGATTATTTCTCAAGCTTCACTGCAGAAAAATGAACTATGTATTCCCTGTCTTTCAGGGGGAAAAAAAATCAAATTGTCAATGATATTATAAAAAGGAGAATACACTGAATCAAGAATACTCTGCAGCATCATTAAATAAGGAATTTATACAGGAAAGAGAGGGGCTGCTGCTGCTGCATAGCAAGAAATTCCTCTAACTGGTTAATTAAATTAATGGGTGGCGCTGCAAAAAAAGATGCTGCAGATGCAGGTTAGCTCTGCCTTGCTTGAATTTGTATTGCTCTATTTCAGGTTGCATCCAAAAATAGCTGGTAGATCTAGACAGTGTTGCAGGAAAAAGAGTGGGGTACATCTGTGTGTGTATATATTTTGAGTATGTGTGTTCTTTCCCCTTTCCAAATTTCCAGTTTGCCTAGTAAGTGTGAGAAATCAGTTTCATAAGATTACTGCCCAAAAATCAGCTGATGAAACCCGTTGCATTCTAAGTAATTGGGTTATATAACTTTTCCAAAAAAAAAAACAAAAAACCCACAGGGGAAAAAAACCAAACACACACACACACAAAAAGATGCAAGGAAGTTTCTGGAAGATCATCAGGGGAAAAAAACTTTTTTTTTCTTCCCCTTTTTTTTTCTTTCTCTTTTTTTTTTTTTTTTTTTTTTTCCTGAAGAAATGTTGTTCCAGGGAGTGTCTGACTAGTTCTGCAGCTTGGCAAAAAAGCCAGACGTTACCTCATAGCTGCGGCCAGACAGCCCATTTCTATGCCAGGCAACCACTGCAGAAGCACAGAGCACAGGGCCCTGCTTGATTAGCACTTCTGCTGTTTCGAGAGTCCTGGAGTGTTTTGTTCAAGGTGGGCTGCTGAGAGGGGGACTCGGTGTGCTTTTGTGCAAATGAGCCTGAGGCAGGGGGGATGTGGGCTGTGGGGAAGGAGGGGGGAAACGGGGGAAGGGAGGCTCAGGGACACAATAGGGGAAGGCTGCATTAATATTCTGCATTCATGTTATCTTTGGGAAACAGGATCTGCCTGATTTGACCTGGTCGGAAGAAAAAAAAAAATAATAAAATAAAAAAAAATAATCAAAACAACCCACCGAGTACCACGTCCTAAAGGTCAGAGGGAGAAAAAGAGATGGGAAACAAAGAGCTGTAATGACAGAGCAGGTCAAACAGAATTAAATGTTTAATTGTCTCCCTCGTGCCTCATCAAATAGCTGTCTTTAAAGCAAGAGGGATCTTTTCTTCCAGCAGAAATATTCCCAATTCATCACTGAGTTGGAAGGTGACGAGTGTTTGCAAACATCACAGTCAATATAATTCTCTCATCCTCTCCCTCATTGTTGATTTACCTTGTTTAACTGTCATTTACCCAGCAAAGCTGTGTGTGTGTGTG
>VYZS01027722.1:0-17360 GCA_013400695.1 Neodrepanis coruscans | reverse complement strand
GTAAGCAAATGTGCATGTGATTGAACACCAAGAACAGCTGTAACAATGAAAATGCAGGATGTTCATTACTCTGTTCCTCAAACAGCAAGCTATTGGCCACATCAGTTCATAAAACTGACCGCTGTCCGCAGAGCACTTTACAAACAGGGTATAAACAGCAGTGTAGTCACACAGTGCATGCTATACAGATGTCACCCAAACAACTTTGACTAAGCTAGGTATTGTTGCACTTCATGGATATGTATCAGAACAAGCAAGATAACCAGGCACAATTAAGTTATTCTGAATTACTTTTAGCATCTAGTTTTTTCTGTATAGTATGTTATTATCAATAATAACAATAGCTTGAATCTATGTCTTACTGTGGTGCTTTGAGGCATTTTCCCTCGGGAATTTTTACAGAATCAGCAATTTCATTGTCACTCTAAAAGAACTTTAAAACTTAAGCACACCAAAGATGGCACTTCTAATGTTCTGCTCAACAGTCCTAGTAGCGTATAATGAAGGGTGGTGGATATGGAGATAGAGGAAGGACAATCACTTCAAGATACTGTCTGATTTCTTTGTCTAGGCAAGGTAAGGGTAAAGCTCTGTTTTTTCTGTGTATTAGCAATGCTGCTTTACATTAAGAGAAATTGTGTATAATTCTGTGTCTTAAAAGAACTAGTCATTTTTTAATCACTCCATGATGCAAATGGCATAATTCTCAAATAGCTACGTATTCCCAAAGAGTCTTGCTAGCTGGGCCCATCGCAATCCTCTTCTTACAACAGCCACTTTTAAATGCTCATTAAACAGTTTCTCTATTGGTGTGTCAATTCTTGAGCCCTGGAACTTGTTAGAAGGGCTTCTACTTATGCATTCAGAACACAAAGTACTGTTAAAATCTTCCAAAAAAAGGAACTGTCTTCATTACCTTACTCTACGGAGCTGTGTTGCTCAGAACAGTACTATGATGTGTTGAATGAAGCATAGTGCCCTTTATAAAGTTAAATATGGCTGCAGTGACAGGCTATTTTACCACACAGGTTCCTGAAAATGTCTTGAACAACAGTGGAAAACATTTTACTGGGTTGAGGTATTTTTGAGTCCATGAAAGCTACTCACACTTCATTCAGTGTTACAGTATAATATATTCTGTAACAGGAGAGTTCTGTTATGCGAAATGAGCTTTTAGAAAGTGAAAGAATGATTTTACTACTTACCGATAATATTCTAGAACAGGTTTTGTTTGTGCATCATAAGCCTGCAGCCTCTTGATAACCGTCCCTGGCTTGTCATCATCACGCTGAACAAGTGGCTCACCAGTAATATCATCAATGCCCTAATTATATTTAAAAGCAAACACTCGAGCATTATTCTTATTTCTGTTAAAGTACATTTTGTGTAACTTTCTATTTAAATTATGATCAGCTGCCAGTTAGGGTGTAGCTTTCTGCTTATAAAGGGAAAGGCTGCTTATAAAGGGAAAGGCTGCTGCTCTTATCTGGAATATAAGTTGTTGACTTTCCATTAAAGTAGTCTGTCAGAAAATTTTCTCAGTATTGCCAGTGAAACATTGGATCACAGTAACCTGAACAATTTGTCCTCCAGAGCATTCACAGAATATGGGGAATATGTAGACAAAACCTTCATCTACGAAGAAAAACAATGTTGGTAATGCATTCCTGCGTAACAGGAAATAAGAGACCAACTGGACTTGTGTTTGGCAATACTAAAATGGGCAAAGGAGTTAATGTCCCTTTAAGTTGCAAAATGGAAGTGTTATCATTTAGCAACAGTTGTATAAAAAATGGTAGCTGAAGACAGCTGAAGCTTTCCCTGCAGAGGTAGGGGCCTAATGTGCAAACTATAGTCTCTTGTTCCTGTTATGGTTTTGCAGGTCTGTATATAATACAACTGTATTTTACCTGTTCAGCTCTATTCCATGGTTTCACTTACATATTCCAATCTACTGTGTTGTAATAAGCCTGCTAATTAGTGAAAGCAGTGTTCCTAATGGCCAAGTTCTGGCAGGTGAAGCCTACTCTTTAGTTGGTCTGATAATTTTCTGTTGCAGCTCGTCTATGGTGTTCTGCAATTAAAAATAACCATGATTTTAAACACATTTTAAACAAAACAAAAGCAATGTTTTCAGTTGCTTACATCCAGTGCTTCCCTGGTATTTCAAGCTGACCTCTTTCCCTGCAAGACTGAAATCCAAAAACTGCAGGGCCTGCTGGGCTTCTGATGCAATAAAGCTTCCAGGTTAAATGTGATGTCAAAATAGCTAAGTTTTTAGAGTTGCAGATGAAATACAATTTAAACTGAGTTGCACTAAGGGGAATTTTAATTCTTCTGAAACCTTAATGTAATAATGCACAATCTTTTATCTTTAAGTTCCTCTTTAGGATATCTCAAGGCATAATCTCTGTTGAGAAGCTTCCCTAACTTGCAAATTTCTATATCCAACTTTGCAACACATCAGCTCTTCCCTTGAAGAGACCTGTCCTGGTTAAACATAAACACAGGTATTTGCTGTGCTTTCTAGATAAAAGGAATGACTCCTCTGGAGGAAGGAAAAGGAAACTACATTTTAGCCTGTTTAGGCTGCAAGTGGGCTAAGAATACGCCCAGATCCAGTGTGCAAGGCAGACAATATTCTGGGTCAGTGAACAGCTTTAACAAGAGCTTACAAAAAAACGTGGTGTTCCGTTCTGCAGGGGACTAATACGTTGTCCATCAGCTTGAGGTTCTACTTAGTCACTAACATACCCTTGGACACAGGGTGTTACCAGAAAGATTGTTCCCCCAAAAGATGAAGTGAGCCTTTTTCTTCTGAGCTGCTGTATTTTAAAATAACATATGTGAACAATATTTTATGGTAACTACCAAATGCAATGCAGCATTTCTTTAGTACCAACATGTATTGCTTACCTGCACTTTGGGAGGACTGAATTCAATATTGTAGACTCTGCCACTGGCAGGGTGGATCCAGCGTGCTGTGAGCCGATACTTTATGGTCTCAAATGGCACATCTAGGTCAATCACAGTGTCTATGTGACATTCCTTATCCAGGGCTTCTGCCTGAGCAACTGTTCTGGGGAAACCTTTTTAAAGGAAACAACCTCATAAAATTCCCAAAGCAGAGTTACAGCAAAAATTACCTGAATTCAGTCATTAAAGAAAATAATTGTCAAACAGAAAAAAAGGAAAAGTAGTATCATATTCTAAAGGTTGGGGAGACATCAGATTTTCCAAGTATTTTTCAGTGTGTTGTGGCATTTTAACTTAAATGCCTACCAGCTTTCATTTCTATCTTCCCAAAAGTGTAACAAGTAAATGAAAAAAGGCCCCATTACTCATATGTACCACATACCACTATATTGCATAGAAGCACTGAATATATATATATATTTGGAACAATAAAAGCCCCAGTGAAAAGCTCCACTGAGATGTCTAGAACAAACTAGAAACATTTGTGACATCTCTTATTTCCATAGTTGTCTAAGTCTGGCTTACGGCAGTGACCATTACAAACCTGTTCTATTTAGCTGCAATATGCAAAATACATTTACCAGAGGTAGTCTAGGAATAATTTTATATAAAAGAATAGTTTTAGAACTTATAGAGTTCTCTAAGTTCTAGTATATTAAACTGTCCTCTCTTGATTGTGAGAACACTCAGGCTGAAGAGGAACCTCACTTAAAAGACATTGCATTTTGCCCTATGAACTCTTGTGCCTTCAGCTATTAGAGAAACCTAGTGGAAGTTAAGAAGGGATGCAGTGGGAAACAACAAGAAAGCCAAGGTCTCCACAAAGAATTTAAAATTAAAAAGAACTTCAGTGGTCAAAGCTACTGCAGAACACACTGTTGCATCATAGATCACTGGAACAATGCCTCTACACACAAAGCTCTAGCATAGTCTCATGTAATTCAGTAGCTTGTAATTTTCATCATCCTATGCAAGTAAACTTCTCACTAAAAGCAAGTAACAATAGGCACAAACATAAGAAATACTTCTTTAATAACATCTGTTGATCAGTCCATTGCCTAAGTAAGGAACCAGCAAAGAACTAGTCTTAAAATAGGAAGAAAAAAAAGTCTTCAGGCTGCCGTGTCTTGTCTAAAACATTACAAAAGCAAGGACCTGATAACTCGGCTCTTGCTTGTGCATTAAGTCTCTTGCACCTGCTTTGCATCACAGTAATAAGCTGCCCTCATCCTATTTTTCACAAATTCACATTTTCTCATGGAAGTAATTCTAAATGTTAAGAGCAGAGGGAGAGCCATGACTTCAGCACTACTGTTCTTATAACTGACAAGCTAGTCAGCCACCACACATCTAAGTTATGCAGCTGGAAAATTAGTTTGGTCTGAGACTGAAACTTCCTCAACAAATTAAAATGCCTTCATGAAAGCATTTCATTGAAATTGAACCAGTGCTTGCTGCATACTGTTTTCTTGATACAGAAAAAAAGTCTACAAGATGTGATCAATTTTGAAGATTCCAGGAACACAAGTGCCCTAAATTATACTGCACATAAATCTAAGCAGATTATACCCACACACACGACTTAGACTAATACATCTGCTATGACTCTAGAAGCCACCAATCTGTCATAAGGCAGTAAATGGGTATTTGGCTAAGTGAGCATACAAGCAGTACAGCAACTCTAGTTTGAGCTAGCTGACCTCAGCTGTTTGTTCAAACAGTGTTCAAACGAAAGATTTCAGATGAACATATTTCAACAGAAAAATGTTGATCCTACAGAGCCCGCTATGCCATATCTACTCCTGGTGTAATTCATTGAATCTCATTCCAAATGCTGATGAAGACAAAATTTTAGCTCCAAAAGATTAAAGGCGGCAGCATGTTAACATGCAGCAGAAATTGATTTATTCTCTTATGGCCTTCACACAATCTTCCTGGTAAGAGCTGCCAGTGTGCGCGGCTCAGCTGCTACAAATCCAGATTCGCAAGGCTGGAACCATGTGTACACAGATCCCGGAACTAAAGGAAAAAAAACAGTCCCTGCAGCTCTTTGCTTTACTGATTAGGTTTCATTGTGCTGTTTACTGTGGGAATGAAGCCTTTGTCTCAGGGAGGAGTGTTACTGCAAAGCCACCAGAACAGCTCACTGTACTTAGAAGCAATTATAATAAAGCACTAAGGGATAGAGAACACTGTGGATTTTTCAGTCCCCTTAAAAAAAGAAAATAAAAGAAGCCACACCAGTAACTTTTTAGTTTTACATATGAAGACATGTTGTGACTACACACATCCAGCCTAGATACTATCTTCATGCTTTGCATCCAACTGTACTCTCACAGGCTGGAACAATAAGAGGCATCTAATTCATGAAGACAGCAGCAAATGCATTTTCTCTCCAGTGAGAATGCTGAAGCAATGAATTTATCCTGCAGAAATCTATTACTATAGAGAACAGAACCAAACCACAAAAAAAGGAGAACTTAGAGCAATTAAGCAGTGGAGTTTTTAGTGATTCATTACACACCACACTGCTCCAGTTCTTTTCCATACTTTCCTTGTTACTGCATCAAATACCTATCTTTCTATTTAAATAATTCCTCAGCCCCATCCTTCAAAAGTTTTCCACTCCCCAAAGCCTTAAAAAAGGCTTTAAAAAAAAGAAACTTTTCAATGAATATTTTAAGGGGGAAATATCATAAAATCAGAATTGCCAGGTTTATAATTTTACCAGACTGTTAAACTACCCTTTTCAAGATGACTTAATGTTCTGAAGGCAGGATGCACCCAAAGCATTTTTCAGCCAAAGAAACTGGGGCAGACTATCTACTAAAAGTTTCACAATAAGCTGGCAACAAGCTACCAAAACTCTCCAAGCTTTTCAGAGGAGATATTCTCTCCATAATAGTGATATCCAATATGCTAACTTACCATCCAATAGCCAGTTGTACTGATCTAGACCTTTTAGCTCATTCAGCATTAGTTGCGTCATGATGTCATCTGGAATAAGCCGCCCTTGATCAATGTAGGACTTGGCAAGGATTCCAACTTCTGTAAAAGGAAGAGAAGTTTCATTATACTATCTCTGACCTCCAGCAAGCAAATGACCTCCCAAAAGTTTGCAAAAAAATTGTTTGTATTGGGATGGCACAGAAAAGTTGTAAACAAGACAGACAGTATACTTGCTAAAATTAAAAAAAAAAAGATGATCAGCTAGGAACTGACAGGTTAATTTGGTAGGTCTGTAGCTTCACAGATGGCAAGAGGGCAGAACACACTTCTATCCCCCACGCTCTCAGTAAGTCTGCTAATAAATATTTGAAATGTTAAGTTCAAAAAACTAAAATCAGTAAAGGCCATTGGGCAAAAGAGTTTTAGAGTAAGAAATATAAAGGATACAAGTTGATTAAAATATCTGCCCTCAGATTTCCTGTAGAAGAAAGCTATTTTCTCAGTTAGTTACTAACTTAGACTTCACAACAAAAAGAAACGCCTTTGGCATATAAGAGAGCAGTATGCAGTGCGACATGCTTGCCAGATACGTATTTTTATGATTACTAGAGTTACAAGAGGATGTTTATAGATGTTGTAAACTATTTATAGGAGCACACAGACACTATTATTTTCCCACGGAACTAGCTAACCTTTAATACCAATCATTTAGCCCACTGACTCACTAAAATTCCATCCACAAATCACAGTTCCCGATATCACACCAGGCTCCTACATGACAGACAGCAGCATGCTGTGGTTCACCCAAATAATGGGCATGCTCAGGAATAAGTTCAGTTGTATCCCAAGCTCAAAGTCTCCATAGCTTTCATTTATAAAACAATTACCCAATTATGTTAAGTCACCCAAAGTAGCAGCTAGACTGGTTTTATTATGGATCTGCAGAAGCTTTTACTTGCAGCCAATTCAGATCTAGTTACAGAAAACTAAACAGAAGTTGAAATGAGATGTATTGATATACCAACAAAAGATATAAAAACTTCCAGCAGAAAGCAGTGAAAAATGCCAGTCCCATCATTCGGTGTATGGAATGTTCAATAACACAGAGGCCCTTCTTCAGATAAGGCAACTTAAAACTAGTAGATGTAAACAGTAGCTTTGGTGATGACAACAAAAACTAAACAAAACAAAAAACAAAACAAAAATGAAGACACAATTGCTCCCTGCTGGGTGTTCACATCTATAGTCAGGCTTTCAAAAGTATGAAGACCATGAAAATGACAATGAGTCTGCCTGGATACAAAGCGTATCTTCTTTCGCCTACCTTCCTTCTTCAAGGTCATGTACCCTGCAGAAGTAGGCTGAGAAAAGGAATATATCACCTCTAGTTTAATGTGTACTTGATGCTTGGATCTGCTACTGATTTACATTGCAGCATTGCTCCTCCCACAATGATCTAAAAATATGTGCCAGGGCAAGGTTCATAGAGAATGGTTCTAATATACTTTGGAAAGACTGGTGACTTTTGGGGTCCAGAGAGGTTTAGAATTCAGAGAGCTGTAAGGTCCTATTATTAGGCCAACAGAGCTGGAGACACAGTGACCCTTGCCTCTCTCTACAGAAATCAGGTCATGTAGAATGTTACTACTACAAAAAGAAACAAAAGGGCACAACTGTACCCAAAGAGTTACATATTAGGAGAAAAGCTTGTATGCTAGATCAAAGGTTGGTTTTTTTATCTCTGCTGTTGGGAGTGAGATTTTTGTGAGGTTTGCTGATTTTTTTTTAGTTCTGTTTTTTTCCCAGCTTGGGCCTGAAACCACTACAGGCATGACAATCTTTGGAATTACAGGCAACACAGGTTTGGGTTTTTTTCTTTCTAGGTGATATCAGGTTCCATATTTCACAGTTTTATACAAGATTGGTATGTTCTAACCACACTACAACAAACGAGCTCTAGTTATAATCAGACAATAGTTTCCTTAGCAGTAGAGAGGTGGTCACAGACTCTCCAAAGCAGAAAAACGTGGTAATATCTGCAAATTGCTACAGACACTCACATCTTCAAAAGGACTTTTCAATGACATCCATTTTCACAAGACAGCAAATGCCAAAATTTGCACCATATAGCTATTGTTAATTATGTCTAATTTTCCAAGTGTTCTAACTGCCATCTTAGCATAACACATTTCCCAAAGAACTGGGAATTGCAGGACTCTTCTATTATGATCAAAACTCATAAACCCTTTGCATTGACTGAACTTGTCAAAGGTCTCTGAATTGACTGTCATTCATTCTCCTATCTTCAGTGTACTATTTATTTCTGCTACCTCATACTTCATCTCAATCGTTTGGAGACTGTTTCTGCAACTAGCGACTGACTTTCACATGAAATTACAATGGAACATCATGAGGGTTAATTACTGAACAAAAACTGTGTAGCAGATTCTATTTAGTTCTAAGACAGGCAAGTAATCTCTTACACCCTCCACTGGCTTCTCTTCTCACATTCAGGGTTTTAATGTGTTTACTACAACTTCACTCTGCTTCACATTCTTTAATCTATCCAACCCACCTAGAATTCTTTGCCTAATCACTTCTTTACACCACTTCATGTTTCCCTCCTCAAATCAAACTATGCAATACTTCCTCTTGCAATTTCCTCTTCTTAACACCCTTCAGCTTAATTCTGGTGCTTTATGATCTTGCTTCCAAGACATATTGAAAGGACACAAACCCTAAAGTTTTTAGTATGTATTGTAAACCCCAAAACACTTGGTAAAAATAACACATCTCCATTGTGTTATAGCTCCAAAATGGCTTCTTACTAGGTCTTACACAGGAAGTTCATAACAGTGCAGTTTTGTGACCCTTGGTAAACAAAAACTTATGACTGCGCAACCAAACAGACAGAAATAGCATGAACATGATCAGATATACCTGCACAGGTGGTGCTTCTAGCAAATACTTAACTTCTGGATATCAACTGTAGTAAAGACAGTCACTGTGGCAAAGTCGTTGTTCTTACTGGGCAAATAGAATATGTCAGAAGAGATGAGGAAATCACACCACAATTGATTTCACAATGCAGATAATTTTTCACCTTCAAACATGCTTAGGAGTTTCCAAAAGTAAAGGCTGCCAGTTACTTAAAGGTAATCCTACCATGATACTCACAAGTGAATGTAGTCCTCTCTAGCTTTGAAGTGCTGGAAATAACAATACTCTAACTTCATCAGTTATAGTCAGAAATAGTTCTGACAAGGTTTCTCACCCACTATGAAGGAAAGCAGGTATGGGAGTCAGGAGGGGACCTTTTATCATTGCAAAAATCCACCAGAGGCTGGGTCTGTGGCATTTCAACAGAGGCCAGAGGTCAAGCTAGGACTATATAGCAAGAATAATTCACGTCATTACCTAATAGAAGTAGTACCATATGCAAACACAGACGATGCTGAAGCCTAAGCACAATATGAACATACAAAACAATAATAACCGTATGAAAAGCACAAGATAAGCTGTTTGAAAATTTTGCCTACTGTGTTTCAGAAAGCACCAATACCATCATACCTGCCAGTCTGGGACAAGACCTTCTAATCTTGGAATAGCTGTTAATAATTCTAGGTACCTCTACTTGTAGCCATCAAATGGAGGTGCAAAGAAGTCTAATGGCCCAGAACCCTTCCTCTTGCCTTGTTTGTTAAAAAACGGGAGCATTTTTTATTTTTCCCTTTTAAGATGCTTCCAGCTAGAGAAACTGTCAGAGATACTAGAAACATCTACAGAAACTGTGTGCTTATAAAAAGCACCAAGATGGGGAAACAATAAGGTATAACACAACAAGGAAAATGGGATAACCTCAGACAACCCCTTCACCTTCACAAAGAGGTTGCCAAGTGACAGCTTGTAGGGAACCCACGGCTGGAGCTACAAAGCCGATTCCGGCAGCCCCTGGCCTCCAGAAGAGCTGTGTGAAGACTCTCAGTCCCTGCCTGGGTGAGGGGGGGAACACAGAGGTGGGACAGCAAACCCCCTTCAAGAAGAGCCCGAGGGCTTCCCGGAGGAAGAAAGGAAGGAAGAAGTGAGGTTGGGGACAGGATTGTGTTGTGTGCATATGTCCCCTTCGCGGTGCAGGGCTATGTCACGCCGGAGCTCCTGCCGGGCTGCGTGGGGACAGTTCACGAGCAGCGGGGGGGCAGAGGTATTATCCCCACCGCGCACAACCCCCAGCGCCGTCCCCATTCCCACCTGTCTTCTTTTGCATATTGTCCCTCAGCAGGTCACCGCTGGAGAGGTGCTTCACGCCGAAGTGTTTGGTAATCCGAGCGGAGATGGTGCCTTTACCGGAGCCCGGCGGCCCCATGATGACGGCGCGCAGCAGCGGTGCCACCACCATGCTGCTCCTCCTGCTCCGGCTGCTCCGGCTGCCGCTGAGGACCGGCAGGGGCACGGGAGGAGCGCCGCCTTCCCGTGGAGCGCCGCCTCGGATCGGCGGGGAGCCGAGGCCGGTCCTCCCAGGGAAAAACAGTGACAGCTTCTCTGGCTGTCAATCAGCGGAAGGAAGAGAAGATCCTTTACGTAAAGGCACGGCAGGAGGGAGGGATAAATAAAGCATAATAATAATAAAATATAACTAAAGCAAACTGCATTTTAGAAATTCGCATCAGTTCGCATTAAGGCATCCTGTCCGAACTGGACCTGACTGACATCCCCGCTGCCCAGGAGATCCATTTTGGCTGCTCCCGGAGTTATCGGCCGCTGCCAGTTTCCACTCTCAGTCATAAAATTATGGAATCAATTTGGTTGGAAAAGACCTCGACGGTCACCGAATCCAGCAGTTAACCCAGCACCGGCAAGTCGACTTCTCAGCCTTGTCCCTAAAAGACACATACCTATGCCTTTTAAATACTTCCAGAAGTGGTGACGCCACCATTTCCCTGAACTATCGTAAGGATTTCCCAGACTGACCTGGGACATGGCCCCTTACCTGGCTGTCACCTGATGACTGCTAGGTTGCTGATACGTCCCATTGCTGTCACAGCCCTGCAGCTGTGACTGACTTTGCTGTGCTCAACTCCTGGCCCATCCACCTCCACGTCGCAGCCCTGCTTTTCCTGATCTCTGACAAATAAACTCCAACTGGCAGCAAGCAGCCGCATGTTTAACGCGCTGTGCTGAGCTTTGTTTAAAACATTTGAATGTGAACAGCTACAGGTTGTCCTTGCTTTAAGCAGTTCTTCGAAATGCCAGGCAGGGCACCTTTCCCACTGATACAATTCAGTGGTTCTCAGCTACAGCTGAACGTCATGTTTTTCGCCAAAACAGAAGATTGTTCCGTTTTCTGAGTGTTCACTGTCATGTCCATAGGTGTAGAAGTGAGCCTTCCTGCTAGAGGTTCTGGAGGTGCTGATGGATCTCAACCACTGTGAACCAGAAGAGCTGCAGTGAAAAAGTGATCTCACAGAAACCAGAACTAAAGCCAACTCGTAAATGAAATTCAGCTTTCTGTTTTAAAACCATGTTTAGTTAAAATGATTTTAACATTGTAACAAGTAAAGCAACAAGAAAACATTCCAACGGATGTTTGATACTTAAGTACAGTATCGGCATAGAATACAGCCCCCAAACTGCTCAGTCTACAAAATAAATTGCCTTAACAATTAAGTAGAAAGGCACTGGCTTAGCACAGAGATCTTACTATGAGCTTAAATCTTAGTACCTTAAGCAATGTGAACTTTCATAACTGAACCTAGTAACGGCTCTATTCCAGAATACAGTAGCAAAACTGAAACATTCATGGCTTTAGCAGTGGTTGCAGGGCAACACCTGATTATATCAAAGTACCATAGTCTCAAATAAAATTTGGCAATAAAAAGTCATTTAAATGTTAGAAGCTATGCTGTTTGGTTTAAGCTCCACACTTCATAGACTTCTGAATGGTGGAAATCCACAAAATGTGTAGACAACATCCAAGCTTTCCTAAAGCAAATATGTGGACAAATGGAAGTTATTATATGATATAAATCTCCAACAAGTAACTAGACTTGTCAGAGAGATCATTAATCTTATCTCCAATGCCACCATGTATAAAAAACCAATAATTTATCAGCCTGTTAAACAGGGAACCTGAGGTTCAACCTCTCTACAGGCACTATTGGCAACTCAGAAAAATCTCCAGAGGGGAATGCCAACATAACCCCACTGCTAAAGACTGTTTAGAGGCCTCTCTGAACTTCATAACAGACTCACAAAGCAGGGTGGAAATGGATAGAAAGGCACTTCTCATACACACATTCAGGTTCTTACTAATGCCAGGCCTTTGCAGAACAACAGCAGGTACTTATCTTACAAAAACTAGTAAAATAAATTATTGTTTCCTTATCCTTGGCTATCTTTTGCTAGAGTCCAAACCTCGTCCTGGTAGTTTTGTTTAATAGTTGTGACATACCTTTGAAGTGGAAAAGGAAGTAATGGGAGAAATAGGTCAGTAGTTCACTAATTCATAAACAATGTTTTACACAGCTATTCTATATTTAAAGACATGTGAATAGAGTTTTTTCAGCAGCCCTAATTTTTACATGAGATTTTGTTATCTTCATTCAGAATCAATATCTCAACACAGTAGCCAATGTTTAGTTAATACAAATAGTATTGTTTTCTGGATTAATCTTTTTCACACATATAACCTACAGTTATAAGTTAAAATCCTAACTTTTGCTTAGTGAGATGATTGAAGTAGCCCTTGTGGTGACTGAATAGAAATCAAAATCTTGCTTCACACAAATTCAAATCTTCTTTCCAATAAAGAACTTTTCAGATTTCTCAGCATTTTTTGAATGTTAGAAATTCTTTAAAGAGGATTTTTAAGAATTAATTGTAAAAGAGTTCCTGTCTATAACATTTAGATCTAAATCCTGTCTTTTGAGTTTGACATACAATCCTTTAGTAATGTTGGGTAACTACTTCCCAAGTGTTCTATTTTATACTGAAATGAAATGGTAGGAAGGAGGAAGAAGTTACAGTATATTGACTTTGGCTGGGCTTCTGACATGGTCTCCCACACAATTTTTGTAACTCATCTGGCTGGTGGGTGCATGGACAATTAGATGGGTGAAAAACTGGCTGGAATCAAGGTCAAAGTGTAGCAGCTAGTGTTTTGTACCCTACCAAGAAGCTGTTAATGAGTGTGGATTGCCAGGGTCTGCCCTGGGACCTTTTCCTGTCTAGTGTCTATAAATAACCATGTGAGAAGAGTGCACCCTCATCAACTTTGCAAGTAATACCAAACCATGGAAACTTAGTGGATGGGCACAGGAGGCAGAGTTCAGCAGGGACAGGTGGGGAAAGGAGCCAAGCAGGACTGTGACAAAATTCAGCAAAGGCAGATGCAAAGTCCTGCACCCAGGATACACTAACTGCTTCCATCAGCATGGGCTGAGGACTGACCAGCAGGATAGCAGCTCTGTTGAAGAAGACTGGGAGGTACTCATGAACAGCCAGCTTAATACCACCCAGCACAAGGCCACAAACATTCTGGGCCATACTAACAGGAGGGTAGCCACTACATCAGGGGAAACAATGACCCTTGTATTAGGGCCTTGTCCTTAGGCCACATCTGGGTACTGTGGTCAGTTGTCGGTCTTTCAGTACAAGACAGACATTGATTAATTGGGGCAGCTTTAGCAGGAAGTGACCAAGATGCTCAGGTTCTGGAGAAGAAGTACTGCCACAGGCAGCTGGAACCATAATTGCTGAGACTGGAGAGAACAAGAGTTCAGGAGTGCCTAATAGCAGCCTTCTAACACCCATGAGCAGGTTAGTGAGAAGGCTCCTTACTAAAGTGTGTGGCAGGACTCATTAAGACAGGCAGTAGAATCAAACTATTAGTGGTCTCGGCCCTCTGAGGTTTTTAAGAGTCAGCTGGATTTAAGCCCAGAGCAACCTGCTTTGGGCCATATATTGGACTAGAGATGTAGATCCCAACATGGATTAGGCTGCGATGTTGTATTTGTTAAACAAGATATCCCATTAATAGTTTGAAAAAAAAAAAAAAGGCATCAAGTACTTATCCAATGAAGGCTAACATATAAACAACACAGCTGCAAATTCTCCCTCAAAGAATGTGTACCATCAAGAACATCTGCCGGGCAAATTTTTCTTTTTTGATTAGATGTATGTTGAACTATGTAGAGTGAAATGTTGTTAGCTTTAACTGTTTGCCTTACAGTTAAAGTAGAAAATGTGTGGCTCTTTACAAACCAAAGATGTGATTTTTTTAATTTAGATTCAAATAGTGATTTATTGCACAGACAGATATAGCAATATCACTTTTTTGATGTCATTCTTACCTTTATTAAATGGTCTAATGCATGATTCCTCACAGATACTGAGTACACTTATCCATAATATGAGTTGTTCCAAAACTCTAAGTTTCCTAGGAAATTAATGTTCTTCAGATAGAAATTCATTATGTGTACACCAAGCTTGTTATACTCAAAACTTTATTTATGACAAAGATGAAACATACCCTATTTATAAAGTGAAAAATCTACTGAAATCATAATTGAAATCCCAACAGCTTCATTCAAAAATTATTATTCAGATGTAAATATTACAGAAAGAGAAATTATACATTTATGCTAAATTATTAACAATAAATTATATTATTTATTATAAATAATAAATTGTTCCACAGACACTTCTTAGTTTCTACCATTCTAGTGTTGTGTTCACCCCTCTCCCCTCCTTCCCTAGACTCTAAAGTCAGTGATCTCACTCAGGCAAGAGAGGTGAGGATACTGTGAGTCATCAACGTCTGGAGTCTCTCACCAGGAAGAATACAATGCTTCTTCTTCATCCCTCTAGGGTTCACTTGGAGTTATTTTTGTATGCTTGCTAACACATTTTTACACCTTGCTTTTTCTTCACTAGTGTGTAGTTCCACATTACATCTGAGTTTATTGCATGCAGTACCTCCACATGTATTATTAGATGGTTTCTTAATCTTCTTTTTGCTACCCCTGAAAACAATTCTGTCCACCTCCAGGTCTGCATTTAAGGAAAAAAATAAAAGAAAAAAAAATAGCCATAGAAAAAACTGCTTGCACACTAAAGGAAGCAAAGCAAAGTCACAAGCAGATTGAAAAACACTCAGACAATACAAGTCTGACAAGCTTCTGTTCTGAGGTCTTAGAAACTCAGTACAAGGCTTACGTCCTGTTACAAGCGATGGCAATACTTTACTACAGTCACAAGTTGATAATGATCATATACAGAATTTGAATTGTTTGAAAAATATTTCTGTCATATCAGTGGTTCTTTTGAGGTGTATTTAGAATCTGTAATTTTAATCCTATAAAAAGCACATCACAGACTGTTTATATATGCCTCAAAATACACATAAATAGTTAAAAATAACAAGTTCAAGTAGAAGAGAAGTTACATAGCTGTGTTTCTGAGACTGTGTGAAAATACTTGGGAGATGTGAACCAACAGAAATATAGAAAACAGCATTATTCCTTTGGCCACTTAGAGGCCTCAGACACTCATATCACTCATATAGTTCTCTGTAAAGAGTTTCTGTAAAGACCTTTTCTGCAATATTTATCTCAAGTGATTACACCATTAGGAGACTGCCATGTTCTCCAATCATTGCTTTAATGAAAATTTATATTTTTCCCAAGTATTAAATGTAAAACAGTAATATCTTTACATTTTAAGATTAAATTATAACAACTGTCCAGATCACAACATGTACACATCTGTGACCTGCCAGTCAGACTCAAGGAAGTTAATAAAAATCTTTTTCTGGCTCCTGAAATCCTTGAACTTCTAGGATAACAAGTTACCAGCATTTACAGGGGTAAAAAAACTTCTTTTATGTTATTGGGTATTTTTATGACAGATAGACTCTCATTACAGGTATACTTACATTATACCAGCAGATTAGTGCTTTTCAGTTTATCTGCCAGTGATTGTTTATAAAATTATTTTATTTCAGTTACATGAGAAAATTCTGGCTTCCAGTGGAATCAGTTTTAGAGAAGACTGTTTTCCCAATTTTGTTTTCCCATGCCTTGGCATGAAACTTGCAAATTGTTAACAGATGACAGAAAGTCCTTGGAAGTTACAGCAGAAGGATGAGACAGACAGAATTAAAAATACATGTGCAGGACACCAGGGGAGTACAAAAAGGAAGAGAAATGAACCACAGTAGGGAGCTCATTTGAACTAGATGTATTTGACTAGACATTTTCTATGCAAATCAAAGGGTTCACATATACAGAGTTCAGACAATGCAGTGGAAAATATAGATAGCTCCAGTAGCAACACCTGGAAGCCTTTTACACAGCTGCCTTCCCAGGAGACATTCTTGATTTCAGTGGAAATGTCCATCATTCATCATGTTCCATATCCACAATCTCACATAAATGTATTATTTTACTATTATCCTGCAATCATGTCTAAAAGGTCTGTGAAAGAAGGAAATTAAAGGAGAAAAAGTTGTTCCCTGAAAATAGGAGACATTAAGTGTCAGACTTCTTTTCAATTAAATATTATCATGAAGACTAGCACTATTTGCTTTGGAATTCCAAAATACCCTCTGAACTCTGAAACCCAAAGGAATTATTTAGATATTTGCCTAAATTTAGTTGTTTGCAAGAAAGAAAACAGACACTCATTTATCAAGAAAGTTTTATGAATTTTTGTGCAGAGATGTTTCAGCACAGATTTATTAGGTCTGAGGAGATACATGTGTTCTTTACCTTCCTCTTACTTGCAATTTTCTCTTAGTTCTGCTCAGTGCATTAGAGAAAGGAATTTCAGCTACACAGAACCCACTCTCTTTTCTGTCACATCCTAGATCAGGACTGTAACTGGCAATGAATTTCTAACACACAGAAAGCTACATTTCTTTGATTTCACAAAAACATGACAAAACCCTCTTTTTCTAAAAAGACAGCTATGTTCACCTGCACGTGAATAGCTCTGGACGTTTTTATCCATATCTTAGAAATATTGGGCATTGCGTATATGAACTAATGAAGTATTACTACTGTCATTCTTTAATCCTCATTTTTCAAAATATTCCAGCCTGGCTCCCTTAAGAAAATTTCTTAAGCTTTGTTTCAGCACAAATGTAGTCTTTTGATTCACATGTATAATTTTTCTCTGATTTTTGGGGGGTTTTGAATTTTTGCCTTAGCACTTTGATCTGGGAAATGTATAAATAAATAAATATGTTTATTTATTGTACAGACTGGCTGGTGAATGAATTGAGTGGAAAGAAATTTGGGTATGTGAAAAATTGAACATGAGCTATCAATTCAGCTTGCAGTCCAGAAAGCCAACCTTATTTCTGGTCTGCATGGCTGTTGCTTGTGAGATCACTCCTGGACTCCTGCTTGCACTTCTGGAGTCCTCAGTACAGGAAA
>VYZS01027692.1:0-12992 GCA_013400695.1 Neodrepanis coruscans | reverse complement strand
GTGTGTTGATAAAAATCACCACTGACATTTTCTCTGAATTCGTTCTTGAAATTAAAACCATCTCTGCCAAAACAGATGAAAACACCCCCAGGCCAAACCAGATCTCTGGCATAAGTAAATTTTGCCCATACAGCAAAGAATGAAAACCAATACCTAGAAGAGCTGAAAACAAGCCAAGCATGAGGAGAGGAACTGCACACTCATAGCCACAGAGAGTGTGCAACACCTGCTTAATCAAAGGGGTGTAGGTGTTGGTACAGCTATTAACCCACAACCAAAAACCCCAAATGAGAAAAGGAAACCAAAGGATTAATGATTCCTCTCTCCTCTTCCTCCCCCACAGAAAAACTGTACCTCTGCAATGTTCCAGGGTAACACCTGGCTGCTTGGCAGGTCCAAAGCAAGAGACATGGTGGAGAAAATCCCTGAATGCCCAGCCTTCCATGCCAACTGCTGTGCTCTGCACCACATTTCCAACATTCTGGGAACCCTGAGGAGCAACATTGGATCCCTGTGTGGGCTGGATTCCCTGAAGGAGGTGAATGCCAGCCTCAAGCAGCTGAGGGACAGCCTGAGTGAAGGAGCTGCAATCTACACCTGCAAGAGCCAGGACCTGCCCCAGGGGTCTCCCAGCCAGGAGCAGCCCATGAGCTGGGCAGAAAAAAGTGTCTACATCTGGTGGGTTCTGAAGAAATACGAAGGGATTATGCAAAAAACAAGACAACTCTACTCTGAAGGAGGAGTTTAATGTGCCAGGGGGAGAGGATACAGGAGAACCTGGCAAAATGTGCCCTGCCAGAAATAACATTGCTAAAGTTACTGTTCTAGATATGATATGATCTGGTTTAATTTAATATTTAAAGGATGAATGTCTTAAGTTATTGTGTTTATTATAAAGCTATTTATACTGTCCTTATTTGCAACAGCATAAAGACAAATGTGAGTCAGAGTAATTTAATTAACCAAGACTGACATAAGTAAGCAAACAGTAAATGTCAATGTTATTTATATTTTTATCTTGCAGTTATTTTTCAAAAGAAAAGTTGATTGTCAGCAGATTGATTTTGTATTTCCCTCTCTACCAGTGAATTTTATTTATGGATTTATAGAACACATCTATTTTTATAAATCTATTTAAGCAGTGACATCATTTATATAGCTATTTATTCATATTTTTAACTCTTATATTTTAATACTGAAAGGGATGAATGATGTATTTGCTACTTAGTAGAATGATAATTTTACTCATTTTTTGTCATTATCTTTGGATACAACCTGGAATGGACAGAGCCTGGAACTTAATTAAAAAAAGATTAAATAAAACAAATATTTTTATCTTTTTATTATCTAATTCTCTTTTTTTTTTTCACTAAAAACGTGGTTGTTTATTAAACAACAAGTTGAACTCATTGTTTCTGGTTCTTATGTTAAAGACACTAAAACCAGCACATTGCCTTTCCCACCCATTTTTGGTTTGAAACAAGAAACAAAACTGGAAGTTTTATAAGTTCCTGATTTGTTTCTTGTTTGGATGCACCAGTGGGTTAAGTTTTTTTCTCTGATCACCTTCTGAAGGACAAATTATTGCAACTTTGGCAACACAGCTCCAGGGCCAGGGTTAAGATTCAGAAATTGTCCTAGTCCATGGCCAGCCCCAGATCTGCTGGAAATATCCTGGATTAGCTCAGGCACCAACTGTGGCTGAGCTCAATACCTCTCCTGGGGCTGGGCCAGGGCAAAGCCACTCAAATGGTCCAGAAACAATAGGAATTGTCATGTACTTTTTTATTCTTTATTTTTCGTGAACTTCTGTTTGTCCCAGATAAAGGAAAGGTTAATAATAACACAATTATTTTAGTCTAAATTACCATCCAAAGTTCAGGCTAAGCATTGGAATCAGTTCTTAAATTAACATTATTTATTTATTTTAAAAAGTGGGCTCCAAAAATTAATATTATTCATCTACAGAAAAAAAATTTGACTTGAAACACTCACATAAATCCAAGTAAAGGATCACCCTCACTCTCTGCCATTCTGTGTCCATTGATGGCTGGAGCCAGGGGAAGAATCCCTCCCTAATTGTGCCAACTCCAGACACCACTGTGGAGATGTCACATAGTGGAGACATGGAGAAGGTGCAATTCCAATCTCATCATCTTAATTTTTAATAGACAGTGGTTGGAGAAGGATCACTGCTGGGGGGTGTGTTTATCCCCAAGGCAGAAGCAACACCTACTGACCTTTTCAGGTGGGGTGAGCAAACCCCAACAAGCAGGAAAACATTCATATCCTGAGGGCTTAGACATCATCACTGCCAATGGCTGACACAAACCACTTAAGCCTTGCTGAACCAGAGGATTATACAGGGCCACTCCCTGTGGTTTTCTCTCCCCTGCACATCTCTTCTCTCCACCTTCTGCAGGTATAAATAGCTCAGAGGAAGTGTTTTCCTTGGAGAGGGGAAGCTTTTTCTCAGCAGCTCAAACAAGAGGTTAAAGTGAGTCAGATGGTGTGTCCCAACTCATGTCATGGCAAGAGCAACCTGAAAAAGAAGAGAGTTGTTCTTCCCATGGGGGCACAGGTTGTCCTGCCAGCCCTGCTGACTCAGCTCAGCTCAGCTCAGGAAGCATAAATCCTCCTCAGCCACATGGAGCATCTCTGCTCTGGTCAGAACGTGGTCACCAGCAAAGATCTCTGGACAGGCAGTGCCCCATTTATCCTGACTGAACACAAAGCTTTTGGGGTCTGTGAGGAATGAACAGCTGAGATGGAGGAGCCACAGATGGGCTTTGTAAGAGGTGTCAGAAGGGCAGGACCCAGGAATGTGATGAGTTTCATCTTACATGGGTTTCTTTCCATTTTGTGATGGAAAGGCCCTGGGGTGTGAAATACACACCTTTTTCCAAGACAGGCACATCTTAAACATCTCTGGATGACAACAGTGTCATCCCTGTTTGCACACAGGGGACATCACCAACACCCAACTAACCACTCATTGTCTGTCCTGTCACCTCCTGGTGGTAAGAACACCCAGGAGAAAGTTCTCAGGGATGAGAACAGGCAGAGAAGAGCTCCTGAAGTTAAAAAAAATAAATTAGGGAGCATGACATTCCATTCTTTTACATATAAAGAGCCATTTGTCCTCTGAAGGGTCAATTCCTTTACAGGTGTGACTTCATCTGGCATCACTTCCATGGAGCAAAGGTGGCTCCACCTCTGGCAGCACTCGAGGATTAGCAGCAGCAGCCACAGGAAGAAGCCACTTCAAAAACTGCCTTTTGGCACATGAGCTCAAGTCACAGCAGCCTCCCTGAAATCACCACTAAATCACTAACACAGAAAACATGTTCTGCAGCCACAGCTTCCTCCCAGAGAGCTCTGATAGCATCGCTGCAGTAATTCTGGCATTTGAGATGCTTGGGCAGGGTGAAGTCAGGCTGAAGGGCTGGTTTATCACTGTTTAAATAGCTCTGCTCTCCACTGCCTATTCCTAAGAAAATGCTCTGTGTGAGATCAAGCTAGAGATTTCTGAAGAATTAAATGCAGAGTCCACAAACTGCTGTGCCTTCTGGAACCGCAGGCCTGACTCATCAGGGGCTCTCACAAGAAACATTGAGCCAAAGGCACCAATCACAAGGTTTTATGATCTTATGATCAACCAGCACAAACTCTCATGTGGTGATTTTAAAATAAAACCCTTTTTCACACAGTTATTACCTTTCACTTCAGCTACAGCTTCACTCACTCAATGCTGCTTCCACTGGGCAGGAAAATTCAAAATACCAACGAGGTGCCAAGGGCAGCACACAGAGATGGAGTGTCCTACCAGGGAAAAACAGCAGTCAGTAAAGGCAATGATGAAATGTCATTAATTTCCTTTTCTAAATGGACTTAATTAGCTCAGTGCCTAACAGTGACAGCAGTTCCATGGGAATACTGTGTTATCCAACCTCAGTGCTGTTCTGTGGAGTTTATTGTCCAGGCAATATCTCAGACCCAAATCAAAGCCTGCAAGAAAATAAAACCATCAGGGCTCAAGGCATTGCTGCAGCACCTACAGGCTTAATAATCTGACCTTTCTTGGGGAAATACCAGGGCTACCTGGGAATTACAGCCTGTTAGAGGTGCAGAAATAGAAAAAAAACCTTTTTGTTGTCTGACAACTTCAGGAAATGATCATGCCAAGGCGTGAGGAACAGAAATCACCTGAGAGCTCCAAGTAAGCTCAGAGTGAGCTGATTACTTCAGCCAAGAGGAGCTAAAGGACACTAAATGTCTCAAAAGAAGCCCAAACTTCACAAGCCTTGCACTGAGAAAGCCAAACACACAGATCCAAAGGGCAACTCCAGCACTGGTCACAGGAAAAGGAGCTCTTCCCACCTTTTGGAGGTGCAGAAAGGCTGCCAGGTGCTGGCCCAATTCTACTGAACCATTCCCACACCTCCAGTTAGAAAAACAAAGGCATTACAACCAGTTTCTTCCAAAAAATATCCTTTATTGTTTTGGTTGTAAATATAAAAAAATGCATTGCACAATTTAACAGACCTACTGAAAAGTGCTACATATCAACAGCACAACAGAAGTTGTGTCATGCAACAGAACAGGAAACCTAAGCAAAGCAAGAGCACAACCTGAAGTCCTCATACCTTCAAGTTTTTTTTTTTGAACAAGAATGAATTCCATCCATTTAAAACACATTTAAATACAAGGTTAGAAGAAGAAAACAAGCTATTTATTCATCATATTGTTAATTAAAAGGTCTGCTCCTAACATTGATATCTTTTGATTGAAAACCTTATTAATGTTGGGAAAGTTTAGATATCAAAGAATTTGAGACAATGGCTAGAAAGTAATTCTATTCTATAACTAAGGTGTGTTTCTTTGCAATTGAAGTTGTAACTGTAACTGAAGAACTCAAGTTTTGGAGGTACAGCTACAATTTGGTATCACCACTTCTGCCTTAACACAAGAAATGAGCAGGAAATCCAACCAAGAAGAAATAAAAGGAACCTTGAGGCTTAACTGATGTTGTGGGAAAAATATTTGGATCCAATAAAAGAAAAAAAAACCCAACCAAGCAAATGGTCTTCTCTGAAACCCAAGTGTAGAAATTGAGGAGTGATAGAAAAATTCCTGTCTCACCTAATTAAAAAAAAGGTATCAACAGTTGTCCATAATCCTTCAAGACTGCCATGACTGAATCCCTAAAGCACCTAAAGTGGGTGTCATCAGCCTTCTGTGTGTGTTTTCCCATGTAATAAAAGTGGAAAGGAATCCCCCCCCAAAAAAGGTGAAAACAGTTCCAGTTGGCAACATCAAGGCAAGAAATACCCACTCCAGAAACTGAGAAAGTGAAATAATTTGTACACAAAAGCATTACCTTATTGAATGTTTTTTTGCAGTGAGCTTCCCTTTCCTGTTTTCAAACTGCTTTTCAGGAGTTTTAAAAGCAAACAACCCCAAATTTCCCTGTCATGCACATACACACATAGGAAAGGAAATAACCTGAAGATATAAAAGGATGCTGTTTTTCCACTACAATTTGACAGCCCTTTGTCTTTTCCAGCCATTTCAGATTTAGAGGTTTAAGCACTTGCATATTTGCTGGGTGTCTGTCAAACCTCTGTGTGGATGTGCTCAGGTACCTGTGAGAGGTGAATTCAGCAGGAAAGATGCAATTTTTTCCATACACACACACACAATTACTCACAACCTCAGCTTGAAAGGGACCCAGATAAAAGCCTCTTAGAAGCCAGGGAAGCCCCACTTTGACCATTCACTGGATTTTCCACAGAGCATTGTTTCAGGGGGAAGAACTTAATGATTTATGGTGACTCGAATGCATTCACGACACCAAGACCTAAGGCACAGATGGAAACATTCTAGTCAGCCTCCCTCCAAGGGAGCCTTCCCCAGGGGTCTAGAAAAGCATGGAAGAACATTCCAACCCAGTCCAATGGTAGTAATCAAGAATCCTTTGGTTTTGTGCAGAGATCAGACTGTCATGGTGAAGTGTGCACTTGTCTCTAATCCTACTGCTCATTAATTCCTTCAATCCTGGACTTCCACCACTTACTCCTCCTGCTAACAGGCAGCTAAAAACTACAAAACAAGCTAAAAACTACACCAGATAATGCCCAAGTTCCCCACAACTTGTGTTTGGGATGGGGGGCCCACCTACAATATTCTGATGAATAGAATTCAAGGTCAGAAGGACCCACTAGATGATCCCAGTTTGACTTTGTGCATATCACAGGCCATAAATAAGTTATTTAAGCCACTCTTTTACTCAGTGAAATATGTTTGGATTTGACTGACTGTGACTTGTAATCATGGGGGTTCTCTGAAAGTTTAGCACCAGTTCACTGAAGACAGATGTGCATCACCTGTAATTGTGTGCAGACACAGGCACTGGGTGTGTTGGGCTTGCTTTGGTGACACTGAGGAAATCAGAACCCTTGAATTAGGGGAGAAAGAGTTACCAAACTTCTACAAAAATATAGTATTGAAACTCCTCAATGGGTAAGAGACTAAGGAGTTCAAATATAAAACAAAGGGGAAAACTGTGCAGGAACTAATACATACGTGGTGCATCTCCTTTCATACCCATCCTCAGCAGTTCTACTGGTCAGATGTGAGACACAAACCAGCTTTTTCCTCCTGTGCTCCCAAAAGAAGTGAAATCACTCTCCTCACAAGGCTGACTGATAAAAGAAAAAGAATCCTGATTTGCAATTACAGGGTGACAAAAATGTATTGAATCACTCCTTCAAAGAGCAGCCACATCATTTCTGGTAATTGTACTACGTGGAAAGTATTCCTTCCCTCCCTCCTACACTCTTGCCTACCTAAGCAATCTTAATTTTTTTCCTCTTTATTATGTTAAGATTTGCACATTTTTAATAGTGCTTTGAGCTTGTTTCTCCACCACAACTTGATAAAATAAGCATTTTCTCTCCAATTGTAACCAGCTCACGAGGCAACGAGCTTGAAGGTTTTTCCATCTTCATCAAAAGTGTGAAATTGCCAAAATTTTTAGCAGTTCAGGCAAATTACCCCTTAAAATTCCCTTAAGGTCCCTCTCAGCTTCCAACCCATCCAGTGGAATTTGGGATGCTAGAATTCAAGCTGAGAGATTTCCTTGGGCCTTCAGGTATTTCTTGGCCTGCACTTTGCTTGTGGAGACAAAACTTTGATGTTATCAACACTAAAAATGGTAAAAATCACACACTATCACTGCTGACAAGCAGAAGACTGCACTGCAGGGGAGGCACTATGACAAGTTCAGCAAAAAACACCAGTTTTTGGACAATGTGCCAACTGGTTTCTTGCTAGAAAAGCAGAGACGTTTTTTTTTTTGCCAAGCAAACAGGCATGTGGTGTCTGTGCATCTCAGTGAGATTTGTCCACTGAGGAAAGGACATGAGGGACCTCCTCAGCTCATCACAGTGCTAAATGACTTTCCTGGAATTAAGTCCACCAGCAGTGTTAAAAATGGGGGGATTTAAAGCACTGATTTAAAAAAGAATTGACTTATTCAACACTTCTAACCCAGATGCATCCCAAAGGGAATTGCTTAATTGATTCTATTATGTATGACAGACAGACTTAGGGATGGATCCCTCCAAAAAATCCACTATTTAATTACTATGACAACCTTTATACACTATTTGAACAAACTCCTCCTTAGCTGAGGCTTGGATTTTTGTTGGTTGTGTCACAGGGACACAGGTCCTCAGTGGACCACAAACTTCAAATTATAGGGCAGATCTACAGCAGAAAAAAAGAAAGAAAAAAAGCACCTCCTCATCTGTCTGCAGAGCTACAGGAAGGAATGTTGGTGCTCAGCTTTGCCTTCCCCTTCAGCTCCTTTGCCCTTTCAGCCCCCACTTCCTCAGCTCATGGTACCTCTGCTCCTGGACAGGGCCCTGGGCTTCACCTTCTGTGCCTTCTCCCTGCACATTCCTGCTCACACAGAAGGGGAATCTGCAAGAAAAGCCATTAGCTGCAAAAATCTCAGGAGAAAGAAGAAATAAAACCATCCCCTGTGCTTAGTCCTACTCCCCAGGTTTCCTTTTAAACTTTGGCCCATCAAGTGGAGGAGATTGGGGACAACACTGAGCAAAACTCCATCCCCCAAGGAAAACCTCCTGAGCCCATTTCAGGGTGTGCAATCCCCAGATGTTCCAGCTGCTCCTCCTTGGTGCACTGAGAGAGGCTGCAGATCACCTCCAGCAGCCTCAAAGGAGGGATGAGGGAAGAGATCCCCACCACTTGCACAGCTTGGGAAAGAAAAAAACAAGCCATGAGAGGAATTACAAGGGTCAGAGGATCATTCCAGACTATGAATTAGCTGGAATGATTATCCCAGTGCTGTCTCAGGATGGACAATCACTGATGTAACAAGACTCAACTGACCTGCAGCAAAGCTCAGTCTGTGCTGAGACTGTCACAGAAAAATGTTTTGCAGTTTTGAACATATTTTCACATGTATTTATAATTCATGATGAACAAAATCTTCCCATACAGACCAGGTTTAGCAAAGTCCTTCAGGTTTTTCAGATAGAAGGCAAAAAGAAGTAAAAAAAGAGAAAAAAGACAAAGAAGCAAAGAACTGACTACAAGTCCATGTGGTTTGATACAGTTTTGGAGATAACAAAAAAGCCAATTTCTTACCATTACAAACTCAATTCTTGTCTCTGAAGTGCTACTACATTTACCTATGGATGTGTTTTACATGTGCACACTTTGTGAGGATGGCAGCTGAGCTGTGCAGAGTGCAAGAGAACAGTCCACTGATTAAACTGGTGCCAAATTCATATCTTTATCCTACTGGCAGAATTTCTGCAATCTAAAACTGCTTCTACAAGGTTGCTGCACAGCCTGCTAATCCCTTGCAATGGCTATATCAGGAAAAAAATAAAAATCAGCTACTTTATTTACTAGAAAATAAAGCACATCTTGAAACTGATCATATGCAATGATACACTCATTAAAATAAAAGTACACAAAACACAGCCTGAGATTTTAATTCCAGGGTTTTTGCCATGTGTTGACATCACTGACAGGTTTTTCTTCTCCTTTGGTTTTTTCATATGATCCTGATTAACAATTTTCACTATTCAAGTAAAACAAATGGAACTGAATACCAGAAAACAAAAACAAAGAGCACAATTTTGCTTCAGGAAATCAAAAGTATTTCCCCCCTTGAAGAGCACATTCCTTGGTGCACAGGATCTGCACTTCAGAGAGCTTAGTACTCAAAGGTGTTTCATAGAAATCCGTTGCATACAGATGAAATGCTGCATTGATGGAGCTATATTGCTGCCTGCAGGACTCAAACCTGCTGAGTTTACCTGAGCTTGGTGTTTTTCTCACTGAACAGAGCCAGCACAGCACTGGAGAGGGATCAGAACATTCTGATGCCAATGTTGCATCACACTTGCACGTTGGCTGAAGGCAGAGCCACGTGTCCCGAACCACCAGGGTGATGGAGACAACCCTTTCTAAAGTGCACTGCCTGACAGGAGCCTCCCAGGCTGGGGCTGGTGGCTTCTCCACCCCTTGGCCAAGCACCTCAGTGTCTTTGGTTGTTAGGTTTCCCCAGCTCTCTTGTTCAGTTTGATCACTGCCTCCGTGGCTTGTTCGGGCAGGCGCGACGGGTCCGACAGGATCGAGGTGGTTGTGCTCAGATGCCGGAGGGTGTTCAGCACCACTAGGGAAAAAAAACCAGTCAGAAAAGCATCAAGGAAAGGCATCAGCCTGGCTGGTCTTTCTTCTACAAAGCAGAGCACCCCCTTTGACAATTATAAAGGTAAATTTAATATGTGCTGAACAGCAAAGGGGGAAAGGAGCCAGCAATCACACCCAAACAGGGTCATTCCAAGGCTGGATACAAATCTCTGAGGTCTTCCTTCATCATCAGATAGATCATGCTACCAAACTTACTCCAACTGCAGCCAAGTGTTTTAAACTGCATTGAAATTTCAAAGTGTTTAAATGCTGGTACATTCAGCAATTTGTTGGTTTTTTTTTTTTTTCTGTTCAGTGCTTTAAACATGGAACCAAGTGTCCTGACAGACAGAGGTCCTCATTTTTCCACTGTGCTAATAAAAAGAAAACAGAAGTCATATTCATCATGTGCTTTCTTTGTCAACCTCTGATTTCCAAGAAATGATATTACATGTGGTCACTTCCTATCTGGATGGAACTTCACTTACTTGGCCTCAGGACAGGAAGGGAACAGTGCTGATCCAACCAGGCCAGTGCAGTTTCATTCAGATCCTTAAAGCTTGTTGTGGAAACCATCCCATTGAAGGACTCAAACAATGGCTTAATAATAATGCTGAACTGCAAACCATCAAATGTTAAGGGAAGCAACAAAGGAGAAGTTCAAAACCTTCTATGGGAAAGGCTGCTACAGAGAAAACACTGGATTTCCAAACAGACTTCAACTGCCAGAGGGAGTGCAACATTTCAAAAAAATATTTGTTCAAATCTCTAACACTAGCTAAAAATTGAACCTCNGTTTTCCCATCAAGTGAAGTGATTCTCAAGCTGCTACACACAATTCTGGCTCCAAGCAACAAAACTGTAAACTAAGTATAATATAGAACAAAGTTTTGGGCATCCCATTAGGAGAAGGCACATCAGGACTCAAGGAAATATTTGGAGTTACTCCTGAGCAATGGAACAGACATTCTTGTGGAACAGATGTTTTAAAATAAAACCAAGCAGATTCCATCATACTTTAAAAAAAATAAAAAGGTTCTGCTCTGCTACTAATTCTAGTATCACTCCTGAGCCTAAAACTTCTGGAGATGGAAGTAAAGGCACTGGGGTTCTCAATGTGCTTTGCAATAGTGTGTAACAACCATAACCCACAGAGGGAACTGAAGCATCAGGAAGGTGAAGTGATTTATCAGAGCTGTGTCCAGCCAGTGCCAAACTTCTGGAGTCCAAGTCCTTTATCTCAGGTACTTAATCCTATTTTCCTATCAAAACTGGCTGCATTTGAAAAGAAAATGATTGTTTGATCACAGCTTTACAAAAACACCACCAATGGCTTCTTCTCAGAACCACTCTGACCTGACACATCTTTCCTGCTGCGCTCAGAGCTCACTCACACCCCCAGTCTGTACCAGTGCCCATCCCACTGCAGCTCTGCTTTTGGAGTGGAGCTGGAAGCATCTCTCCCTTCTGCTCAGCACCTGAGCCAACACTGCCCCTGGGAGCTGCTGAGCCCCAGGACTCACAGCTCCCCACATCTCACATGATGGTTGCGTTGAGCTCCTCGATTTCCTCCCGCAGGCGCCTGGTTTCCTCCTGCATCTGTGTCCTTTCCTGCTGCAGCTTGGCAATGTATTCCACTGTCCTCTGGAGTGTGATTGCATGGCTGATCTAGAGCAAACACAAACACACAGCTCACCTGCTGCAAAGGGAGACACAGCAAGGGTTTGGCCCTAAACTGCAAAACACCCACAGAAGCATTTCAGCACCTTAAGGTCCCTTCACTGTGGTGTAAAACACAGTCAGGCCAAGCAAAACACTTCAGACACTGAACTCTTCACTTCCCTCACTCCAATTTGTACTCTAGTACAGAAAAATGTGGTTGCAGTGGTTGTTTTCTTCCAGAAATTACATTTCTGCTACTTTGTTGACAGAAGTATTTTAATAATTCAAAATGTTTTATTTCACTATCTGTCCTCTTAAAAATATCTACAATTCTTACTTAACTACTGAAGGATGTGCTACATCTCCAGACAGATTTATAGTGCTGTAGAAGTGTTGTTTGAAGTTGACAATATGGATTATTTAGTTTGGGAAACCTGAAGTTATTAAACAGAAGGCAACATGTCCAGCTACCACCAAAGGAGAAAGATAACTTTTGAGGAACCAGTTAAGAATCTGTACTTGAGAATAAAATAACCAGACATTTTACTAAAGCTGAGTTTTCAAAACAGATTTCCTTTCTAACAGATTATTCAAGTCAGGAAGTGAAATTTTGATGACATATCACCCAAATTTCTAGAAGTAGAAAAATTATGTAAACAGACCAACATTCTACACAAGCTTTCGTGTTTTCCAGGTTTCAAAAGCTACTGGTATTTACAGGACATCTAGAATTTTGCTGGCCAGGTAAATCTGTGTTTCAATTTAGTCAAGTTAATTAGTGTAGCCAGAGTATGTGCTGAGAAATGCATATATTAACTCTGTCAAGGTACATTAAACCAGGCCCAACATCACACCAACATCTCCCTGGGGCTCAATAAACTTACAATACCAGACCACAGCTTTCTCCAGAGCAGCTCTGGGTATAAAACCCACTATGTCAGAGGAAAGGTGACAAAACAGCAAATGCAAGCTCAGCTTATGCTGCAAACATGACAAACATCTCCATTACTGGGGTCCCAAGAGCAAGGACTGGAAAGATCAGTTTTTCTTCATTCCCTGTTGACTTTAAAGCTGCAGCATTTCACCAGACAAGACTTGTCCAATGTTTGAAGCTGCATCAGAAGAACAATGTCTGAAAAATGACACTCCCTGTAACTACAAGCCACAGATTTCCCACCCTTCCCTCTGCAAACCCCTCAGTTCAAGTATCTTCCCTGACTGACTCAGGGAAGCAGTAAATGATTCAATTGATTAACAGGCCTTTTAGGATGGCTCTGGTTTACATTTGCCATCCCACTGGGAGTGCTGCCACCTTACTCACCGACTTGGAGTTGGCTGGCACCAAACTGCTCAGAGCATTGAAACCGATCTTGATATTAAACCTTCGCTTCTGTTCCGAGAGATGCCTCATCCTCCGATTCTGCAGAAACAAAACCAGCTCAGTCTGGGCTCTTCTGCTCTACTGTTCCACTGCTGGGACTAGTTCAGCTACTCAAATTCAAATTTTGGTCCACCTGTGGCATTCACAGTCAAAGTCACATCACTGAAAATCTGCAATTAATGACTGAAGTTACTAAAAAGGAGTAAGAGGGTAAGGG
>VYZS01027691.1:0-37909 GCA_013400695.1 Neodrepanis coruscans | reverse complement strand
TGAGCAGGGCTGGTGCTTATGCACAACTGAAATACTTTGTGAGATTTTTGTTGAGACAGATATTTCTGCACACCTTCTCGTGACACGTTGAATGTAGAGATGAGCTGATCAAGACAGTAACACTGTTCTGTCATCACTAAGCTTTTGAAGATTTCAAAATCCTTAGTATTAAGTCCTCACATTTCTACCGTTGCTTATCAAAGGGATTACCCCACATTGGTTCCTTTAGGGGAGCCTTTAAGCAGACTGCCAACTGAAATCATTGCTCCAGAGCACAGTTCTCCCTAGCTGAGTCCTTCTGAATTCAGAGTTAATATCCCCCACAGAATGGAGTAATGTCTTCTCCATCTCTGCTAAGAAAAGACAGGATCCATGGTCTTAAATACTGCAGCCAAGGTTTTCCTCATTCTCTGGCTCGTGGCACAGTTGTAGCACAGTAGTGTCACCACAGACCTGGTCCTGGCCAGACTTCTGGCAACTGGATTTGTGCTGGGCACTACCATGGCCTGTGAACATACTGCTCAAAACACACTATCTGACCAACAGATGCCTTTGGTTACAAAACTTTCCTGGGATAAAACCCTTCCCTTCAGAAGGACTCAAGTGCTATTGGTCTCATGGTCACAGCTCACTCACTACTTGGATTCTCTCAAGTGATGCAAACCCTGAAGCATCAAGAAACAGCAAGACCAGGTAACTCTCACAGACTCCAAGCTAAATATTGGTAGGAATTCTTTGCTGCATCCTACACCTCCCTCCTTTTCATGTTCTCATTAAAATATTGTCTGTTCAGGATGGTGCTGGTTTCTACTCTTTGCTCACTGGTGCAATTTGAGACAGTGACTCAGTCCTCTAGGAAACATCAAGTGTTCACAGATGCTGCTGACCCACTTCAGACACTGATGAATCTTTGGGATATTTCATGTTTCCTTCCCTCTTTGAGAGTTTGGCATTGCTGCATTTAATCCAAGTGCTGCACCCTCCTATCAGGGTTTATTTGGATATTCTGCAAATATATGCACATATATACTGCTTTGAAGTTAGTTACATTTATTCTCCAGCGAAGCTCTCCATCACAAATCAGATTTCCTTAAAGAAGCTGGCTCTGCTAAGATAATGAATGGAAATTCAAGTGACCTAGGGCAAACCTTCCACACATACTTGTTTTCATTTCTGTAGTCTAAATGAGACTCTTTTCAGGGTAATCTAAAATATCACTGGATCTGACTTCCTTAGAAAAGAAGCTGCAGTTGGTGTCTAATGAACTTGGGAAACAAAGCCCCATTAAAACCTGAAAGCATCAGGTACAATTAAAGCACTGCTTCGTTTTGATAAGATCTGTTTAAACTACTGCCAGTCAAACCTTAACAGGGGCCACAGACCTTACTTTTCTAACTGGCAATTAACTGACGTGAGCTTCCTAAAAATCTAGCCCTTTAGTAACCCCAAAACAAAACCTCCAATAGGTGAGCCTGAGCAGGTTCGTTCTTTATAGCACTGTTTTTCATTGTTATGAATTCCATTGGAATAATTACATTGATCTTCTACCTACCTCAGCCCACCCCCCAAACCCAAGAACTTAGCAGTTCTGTTTTTTTAAAGCAAGTATCTATACCTCCACACATCAGCACTTAGGTCAAAAATCCAGAAAGTGGGGGATGTTTAAGACAGCAGCTGTTATTCCAGTACCACACAGACATTCCCCACTATTGCTCCTGTCCTGCGGTTCAGCTTGTTTTTCCTCCGGCAGTCTCACACTTCTGAGCTCCATATGGTCCCAGTGCTGCTGAGCTGGAAGGAGGTACCTGAAGGCAAGCTCTAAATGAGCACAGGGCTATTACATTTCCCCTGTGTGCTGTCATTTACTTCACAAAACTCTGAAATGTTTAAGTAAGTGTAAAATTGCAACACTCTAACTGCTTTTTAATTAAGCATCAGTATAAATAGAGGCTTATTTTAACCGGTTTCTTCAGGCAGTTGCTGGTAGTTACTTTGCCACANGAAGTACCTTATTACTGTGGTAGAAGTCATGCACATCTTTTTTTTTTTTGGTTGGTTTGTTTTTAATTTGTCACAGCTGCAATAAAAAGTCATGAAGCCTTCCCCACCTTTGCACTTTCTCCCCTGGTTAGCATTACTTCCTATCTCTGGGGTTTGGAGAGAGAGTGTCTCCTATTTGCTGGTGATCTTATGACCTTCTACAAAACACTGTACTGGGTGCAGAGCAGAGCAGTACTTGCTCTTTCACCTGCCAGTGGCTAAGTCTAGTCAGGATTCCCTGAAGGCACTCAGCACATCTGTGTGAACTCATCCCCTGTGTGCAACCCTGCCAGTCAGAGATGGAAACACATTTCTGACCAAAGCGAGTCCGTGTTGCCCTGTCTGGATTTCCCTGCCCAGGCTTTAGTGCACCACTGGCAAAGGCTCTTGGCAGGTGGCTGTAGCCTGTGAGAGAGAGGGAGGCAGCTTTGCAGGCTGGCACCAGGTGGTGTCACCTCACCAGCAGAAACACTCTGGGAGTGGAACAGGAGGCACTGCATCAAAGGGAGAGAAACAGCTGTCTGCCGAGCTCCACAACACCCCTAGATCCGGGTTGGTTTCTCTCCTGAGAGAGCTGCTACCACAGACCTGTGCCCCACTTTGGCCACTGCAAGCCAGTTAGAGAGACTGTCACACCGGATAAGGACATGGATCAGCGCTGTTGTGGCTCTTAAATTGACATCAAACCAAAGCATTTACGTAGAAGTAAGGGAAGGAGAAGTTTATGTAGCCATTATCTCAGTGAAAGACTGCACAGGGAACTTGTGTCATCTTCCCAGCTCCCCCTAGGCAGTACAGTTTTTCCCAGTTCCAGTGGTTTTCCAGCAGGTTTCTCAGCCCAGCACCTCAGAGTGTCCCCAGAGGGCTGATGGCAGCTCCCATGAGCAGCTCCTGAACATAAGGAACAGCAAAGCATTGCCAGCTGTGTCTCGTCTCATCTCGTTTCAGACACGTGGAAGAAACAGGAGCACTCAGAAGGGCAGGCCTGCCTTCAGGCACACGGCCAGGAAGTCCCCCACAGCATTCCAGAAAGGAATTCCCAGTAGGAGCCTGGGCAGACTTGCTGGGGCAGGTGCCCATTCTGAAACACTGAACTGCTCTGGTGCCAGAAAACTGCTGTCACGGGGATGACACATCCAGGGCCGCATTTGATGGTGCAGGGCTTAATCCACACACCCCTGTTCCAGCATGTGTCTTGCTCAGTGGGGTGGCCTTTGAATTAAATCATGGAATCCTTCCAGATGCTTTTTATTAAAAGCCATCTCCTCTAAGTTCCCTACAGACTGGCTTTGTAAAACAATTACCTCCCCTTGTACCAAGGGCTGCCATGTTTAACTCAGCACAAGATTTAATAAAACAAAATAAGCCACTTGAAAAATCAGGGACAGGTTTCTCTTCATGGGTCTGGCTTCCATCTTGACAAAAATCCTGCACAGGAAACAATTTCCTAGAAATTGTCTGAAATCTCTAGACAGCAGGTGTGGAAGACAGGTTAACACTGCCTGCATTTTCCTGGTGCAACTTATTGTACAGAGATATCCTCCCTATGACTTAGGTACGTTTTGGATTTCTCCCTGCATGCACTCCCTGTTGGGGCAACAGCTTTGGCTACCAGTATTGTCAATAAACTTCAACTTACAGAAGCCAAGATAAGATAATTATGCTCATAAAAGAGCCGGGCAGGGGAGCTTTGCACTGAGTCACACAGAAAACAAGAGGTCACTTACAAAAGACTCAACAGTAAGTCTCAGACTACTTAAAAATGTTCCGCTCCCGCTGATCTATCCATCCCCCTAAATGTTTGTCAACAGGTTTAGCAGTGGTTTTTCCCACAACACAGGGCTGTATGCTTTCATATTTTGTGTAACAAACTCCACTTTAAACCAGATGCAGAGCAATGTCAAGGAAGCAGTTACCTGAATTATCAGGGCACCAAGATACAGCTCTCAGTTTCATTACTGAATGGCCTTGGTGTTAAAGCATTTAACAACTGTGTAAGCATCACCAGAGTGCTCTCAGGGAATGATCCAGGGCAAAAGCCAAATTCTGTAGGAAGCTGACAGGTGCAGAATCATGCTAGCTAACCAACTTCTGGGGAAAGGGAGTTCTCCTTAACAATTTGATACGATAGTCTCCGAGCAAATAAATCCCAAAGCTTCCCTCCTTCCTTAAGCACTTGACTGCTGACAGACTGCATGACCTGTCACAGCAAATTACCCCAACTTTTATCCTGCTTAGTGAATGCACCAGACTGCAGGAAACTTTAGCCTGTAAGGTAAAATGACTCCCAATTCCCCCTTTCCCACACCATGAATACTTGGCAAAAACAAAGCTTGATGTTGTTATTTCGGTGGGTGTCAGCAACTTGTTTAAGTGAGCTGCTTGATAAGGTGCAGGGCTTCCTGCGGAGCTGCTACTGTTCAGCATGGTGTGTTCCTTTCTCACAAGGTGAGGGGAGTCTGGTGAAGTTATCGCCGAGGAAAAAGGGGAATTATTCTGTCCAGTAAGTACTTCTGCTCCCTGCAGGCCAACATCTGGATTGCATTATCACTGAAGCCAAACCCCTTCACAGATCTGGCCTAGAAAAATGTCAAGGAGCTACCAGATGAATGTGTTTTGCAACCCTCTGCTGCGGTGAGAGCTTCAGAATTTGTGCAAGTTGTGTTTCCAGAATGTCACAGACAACTCTTACACATATAGTACTGGTCATCTTTCACAAATTTTCTTTCCATAAGTCATCTGTTGCTTATAGCTCATGCTCAGGGAAATGCAGCCTATCAATAAAAAGAACAACTTGCCAGCTATTGCCCTGGTTCTCAACGTGCTTCTCAACCAGATGATTCACAAAGCTCATGTGTGCAGCTCTAAATGAAATAAACCAAGGCACTAAATGAAAACAAATTATTGCACAAAACAAAACTGTAAATTAAAAAAAGCTTTCCCTCTGACAGATTTCATGTCAGTGGTCCAGTGCCAATTTTTAATGTACTTATGGAGTCTGAACCAAGCCACCTGACCTGGATGAATACTTTCTGTACACAGAGTATGCTGCACAGCTCTGACATGCCATTCCCTATATTGCCTGTGGAAAAGCAGCCCCAAAATGCAGCAGGTATACTCCCCTAGCCCTGTAATTCAAGCCATGCTTCAGGAAAGAAACAACAAGGCTACTAAACACATTGTAGTCCAGAAGAACAGAGTAAGATTTGCCTCTGGGAGTTTGTGATATTCTTTAATGCCTGTAGGGTTTCCACTGTGTTGAAGTAACCCTTGATTTTTCAGAAAAAAGAGATGAAAATGTCTTTATGTATCTTTAGATCTTCATTAAGCTGCTACATTTAGCAAGAGATTTTTCCAAAGCACCCCAGAGTATTGGGCCATTCAGTTTCTCTTGGTTTAATCGAGTATTCAAATCCCCAGAAACCTTTGAAAATTGTGTCTTTAAGGCTACGTCATGCATAGGTGACTCAGCTACAGAAATGGTAATACTTTTCTCAATTTCTGAAGAGAAATTACTCTATTCAAGTCTCAGAGACAGCCCCCTGGGGTGAGAAAGGAAGCTCAACCTTGTGTAGGTATGAAAAAAGATCTAAAGCAAAGAATACCAGAAGCTAAAAGTGTCAGAGCAGAGCAATCATGGAATTTTGTTTAGTCCACAAGTGTAATGCCTTTCCATAAGACTCGAACCTCATTCACAAACCTCCCCTTCAGATTCCATCTCAAAACCAGAGCTAAACCATTTATGGAGCTTCTGTTTTATCTTCTTGCTTTATTTATGCAGTGGCTGTTCCTGCTCTTTCACCAGGGAAAGGTAGGTTTGCCTAATACCCCAAATAAGGAAGGGATAATAACATCAGTGGTTAAATAGAACAGACACACAGTGTTTAAGTGTAAATCTGTTCCAAGATTTACAGGTGCACAAAAGGAAGATGTGTCCTTTCCTCTCCTTTCTTAAAAGCAGGATGAAAGTGACAGGGGTGAGATTCCTCTGTGGATGAGACAAAGGGTCAGAAAGTTTTTCAGCTGAAAGACAAGTGAGTGGAGACTGGAACCATCTGACTTTTCAGGTTTTGAGATCTCCCTTCATAAGCAGCCAGCATATAGCATGGCTGAATGTCCTTTTAACTCCTTTGTGCATCTGCCTGTAATGTCATGACCTCGAGCTTAACACATTTGGACTCTCTCAAGCACAGGCCTGGCAGACTCAGGTAGTTCCTTGGTGAAAACCAGTGCTTACAGACTTCCTCCAGGCCTTGTTGGCTTGCAGGCCCTGGACAGAAGCTGAGTGCTGTCCAAAGAGTAAGTGCATGCCCAGTGCCAGTGGATGGAACAACATGCCAGTGCTTTGCTCTCTGGTCTCACTGAAATCCCCCTTCAGATCTGTTTTTACATGGGGGAAGTTTCCCGTGACTCACATTGTGTTCTTTCATTTCCTTCTTTTAAAAGGAAAATTCTTACTGTCAGTATTTAATCAGTGTGATAGTGCCCTGCTTCACTCAGCAGGGCTGAGAACTTCACAACAAAGCATTTTTTAATTGGAAAACACAGTAAATGGCAGGAAAGCTTTCTGTGGGAGGGTTTCTTCAATGAGAAGGATTTACTCATCACGGAAGGAAAATGTTCCGATCTTGTAATAGGGAACCTGCACTTTCTTTTTATCCCAAAAAGCAAACCCTAACAAAGCAAAACATGGACTAGGTATTTTAGTGTTGGCAGAACATGGCATTTTAGTGGTCCCCAATGTACTTTCTACCCCCTGCCCTAAGCCAGCCTCTAAAGAAGCCAGCTGTGCAGTGCCTGGTCTGCTCACATGACTGCCCACCCTTGCACAGTGTGGATGCCCTTTCCTCACTGTCCCCCAGTCTGCTGTGTCTTGCTTGGCACAGGTGTCTTCTGGGTGTATGTAGTGCCATCCTGGAGCTAAATCCCCCTGGGCAGGGGGTCTCTTTTGCAATACCAAACCGCTGCCTCCAAGCTCTGTTAAATAGCTGTTTTCTAGGGGATGTGAGGAGTTTTCCAGGATTGGCAGATACTTCAGCCTTCTAAAGGCTCAGAAGACACAAGCAGTGTGGCATATGGGAAGAACTCTTTTGCAGTGGATCCTGTTCTGCCGGTGCAGAGTCACTTGTCAAGGACAATTGCTGTTGGCAGAGCATTGATATGACAGAGTTGGGCGTGCTGCCAAGGAAAACACTCCTTTGTGGTTTATGCAATGTTTCGCTGGCCTGTCATTTTGAGATTGCCATTGACTGCGAACTGAAAACTGCCTTTCATCATTATTAGAAAGAAAAAAGAGTCTACTCAGCAGAATGCACAACGGGCTTTGCTGAAGCCCCACAGCAACAAAAGCAGGTTGTGTAGATCATGTATGTGTGTGTGTGTGTCTGGGTTTGTGTGAGCCTTACAGCAGCTGCCCTGTGTGCTGGAGGAGCCCTGCACAGTAGGCAAAAAAAGGTTTACCCTCTACAGAAGAAGGCTGGAGTGAGGCTCTTTTTACAGTGGCTTCTGAGAAAGCTGGGAGAGGATGCCTGTTGCATGAGACAAAGAGTCTTTCAACTTCAAAGATGTTGACTACAGGGCCATCTTTGTACTTGGAAATTCTGCCTGTTTGTTGTCCCAGGGATCATGGGATTATCTAAATTGGCTTTAAGAAGCTGACTGGCTTTTGCAAAAGGAGTCTCCTGGCATTTAGCAAACTAAATGGGCAGTTACAACTGAGGTCCATGGGGTTTCAATTATTTCTTGAGATGTCTGAATTAGGAAGAACAGTGCTTATTGATTCTCATCCTGTCATTCATCCACGGGAAGTACCCTTGAATGCCTGGAGAAAGGCTGTGTCTGAAAGGCTAAATGTCTGTAAAGATTTTAATTCACAGAAGGAAGGAGCTGTGTGGCTGTGACCATGCCAAGACATTAGTGATAGCTATGTCTTACCTGACATCACACCCTGACACACAAGGATTGCCTTTATCTCTAGACATTTGCCACTTCTAAGCTTATCTTACTGTTCACGCTTTTGGGCTCCTAACCCTTGAAAAGAAGTCTGCTTCCTCTCTACTAAGATAGGCTCTAAAATAAGGTAACACAGATGAACAGTACTTTATTTCCAGTTGGGAATGTTCAGACAGGTCCGTTGTGATCCAATTAATCCATCTTATCCCAAAGCCTGTATGTCAGAAGACTCTGAGAGTCCTGGGGAACCCAGTCTGCTGGTGAAGCAAAGTGTCAGCTGAGGCTTTTGAGGCTGCTGCTGCACTGTATTCCCCTGTGCAGGATCCTGAACAGAGACTGGGAATGATGCTGTGGGATGTCCCTGATCTGATTACTGGACGAGCTGCTTCCAAGTAAGTGGAAGAGCATATGCCTCATCTACTCCTGCAGCGACACAGGCAGCCTGTGCACATGAAATGCAATGTCTGTGTCAGGGGCTGTTGTCAGGAGGCTGGTTCCTCTCTCTGGCTGCTCATACAGAGAAGAGCAGCACAAGCTCTTCAGGGAAAGGGACAATGGCCTGTGTGTGGCAGGACGTGAGCTTTACACTGCTGAGCAAGCAGAAAGCTGCTTTTCTTCCACCTTTCTATAGCTGCACAGAGTTTCACAGCAAAATGTCTTTAAGACAGCACTGAAGCATTTCCTCTTCAGCCAGAGCTTCCTGTTTTGCCTGCGTGGATTGTCTCCATCCTTTGCACTGCCCCCTCCTTTCCCTTCCCTCTCTGGGACAGATCTTACTTTCTGCACCTCTGGTGTCCATGTGCTCATTACGTGAAGGGAAATGCAACTCCTTCTCTGCCACCCGAAAAGCAGCCCTCTCAAACACTAAATTCTCTGCACAGTTGAATATCAATATGGTTTCAAAAGATGAAAATAAAAATTTTCTGTGGCTTCCAACAGTTTTTAAGATTTCATTGCCAAGACATTTTTTCCAGATACTGGTTTCGATATGGGAAAGGTGTCATTATGAAGAGAATTCGTTGGGACAAGCAGGTGTTTGTGTCTCTTGGGTGCAGGTGTACAGAGAGATTTGAGTTCAGAAAGCATGAAACATCCTTTACCTATGCTTAACTGGGTACTTGGCTTTTAGAATAATAGAATTTACACACTGTTGGATGCCACATAACATGCTAACCTGTGTGACCAGGAGATGGCCACTGAAGTTGTGTGGGTCACTTTATTTAGCCATCTCCTGTCCAGAAAGCATATCAAGACCTTAGAAGGGAAGATTATGCTACAGTAACAAAGAGGCTCAAGAGCATACCTATGGTATGGTGCCCCAGTTCTGGGGAGACATTGCTTAATTTTGGCTACAGCTGCCTGTTCTTCAGCCCAAGCACCTTGCACCCTGTAACATGTGTAAAATAGCATGTGGAACATCTGACAAGCTGGTATGAGGGGGATGAAAGATAATGATTTTATGCTGAGAGCCAAGAGCCCCAGGAACAAGCTGGGTCTTCCAGTTATACAGGTGTGTTGCACTGGGGGGGCTCTGATTAAGTTAAGATCTGCTCTACATTATTTAAAAATGCTGCTCTCCAGAGATGGAACTGTGTCAGGGAGAGCATTGCACCAAGAGACTGGTGAGGTGACACCTGAGCCACGTGTGATTTGTGCCTCAGAGCAGGGTGGCTGTTCATGCTGATAAGAGATTATGGCATGCTGTTCCCTCCAGGTTCCAGCTAAGGCTTTGTGGCAGGTTTCCTCTGGCAGAGGGACAGCCACACTGCACTTAACACGAGGTAGAGATTTCCCTGAAGGACTTATGTAAGTGGAGAGCAAATGACTAGTACTTCAAAGTAACAATGCTTCAGGGACAAAGCTAAAGGAGCTCAGAGAGGCAATCAGGGAGTTAATCACGCCTTTGATGTATCTTTATCTTATCAGGAGATGCAAATATAAGGCCTCTGAGAGGCTGGCCAAGTGGTAAATTGTTGGTTGTGTAAAGACCGACTCAATGGGCCTTGGTTCCTTAAGGTGAGCCAGTCCTGGAGGACTCTAATCCTAGAGCATTAAGAAAACTAAATGATGTTGCAGACTACGAACTGCAACTCTCCTCCATAAAGCAGCAGACTCAAGTAGATGAGACAAAGGCCTGGGATACAAACAGCATGTTGCACTCCTGGAGATATTTCAAGTCCTTCCATATTCTGAGATTCAAGGATTCCATCTCTGAACTCAAGCAGCTGCTCTTTGTAGACAAGATCCTGATCCACTTGCTTCAGTTTCTACAGAAGAGGCAGTTCTGAGGCTGCCTGCCAGCCAAGAGCCTGCATTATGTTGTGCTGGAATATAGAAAACCCCTCTTTAACTTTCAGTACAGGGAGGCCTGTCTTGGGGCTTTGGGAGGCACCTGTCCTTGCATCTGTTTGCTTGTTTCAGCCCTCCTGAGGAAAAATGGTTAAAGGGGGGGAATAAGCACTGCAAGGTTTGAAGGCTTTACTCTAATTTTTTTTCTTTCCCTTAGCTATCTGCTTAGCAGTTGAACCAAGGGGTTCTGTCTACCTTGGTGGCTGCAAGATGTTGCCACCTTTAATCTGAGCCTAGGGATGGGCATTGTGAGCTTTACTGCCACAGAAGGACGGCCATCTGTCAGAATTCTAACCGATATCATTGCGGGCTGGGCAGCCTGATAGGGGAAATGCTATCACTTGCCCTCAAGACCTCCTGCTTGAGCAAAAAAAGGATGACTTAGCAGAGTGCTTCTGAAAAGAGAATGTCCTGACTAGCTACGTTCTTTCAGATCAGCTCAATATTCCAAGTGCCCTCCAAAGATAGCCTGAATGACTCTTGACACAACTGTGTGATCGAATCCTGAACATATACTGCTTTCTCCAGCTGCCTTGACCCTTGACAATTGAACTGGATCAGCAGCTATCAATCCTCCTGGGCCTTGTGTTCTTGGATAATCACTAAGCCCAAGCAGTTAAGGTTATATGAGGAGTTGAGAGCAGAGGGAAAAGCTTGATTCCTGATGGAGTGCAAGGAACCCCTGTCTCAGAACTTCTGATTTCTAGGCTTCTGTTTCTGTCAGCTCAGGCTATCAGAGGGCTCTAATAATTCACTTTTCTCCCTTTCAGTTGTAAGGGAAAAGGCCTTTCCTTGCAGTTGCTGGAGTGGTGTGCCCAGTACAGGCTGAAGGAGTGGCATGGCATGTGGATGGTTAACACCCTTGTTTTCCTATCTGCATGGGAACATGACTGTTCCTCTAAAGCTACTGCTCTGTGCAATAGGCTGCCGTCCTTCCTGACTCCCTGCATCCGGCAGCAACTTCCTCCCTTCAGATAAAGTCAACTTTATCTACAGAATTCTTAGTTCTGGAGGAACCAGCGAGAGGGGCTATCATGAGATCTGCTGGTATGAGCTAGTTCTCCATGCTGAGGCTCAGCATGCCTTCCCTCACAGTGCCCACAGCAACAATTGCCCTTCTAAACAGGGAACTGATGTCAAGGGTCAGGCAGCTCCGAGTCCTGCACTAAAGGTTGTCATGCAAACAAGTTTAAAGCAGCACCTTAAATGCAAGGCAGCAGAAATGTTAACACCACACTCTCAGGCTTGGTTTGTGTACTGATGGTGGGGTTAAGAGATAAAGAGCTTTGGGGCTCATGTTCTGCTTGTTGCATTTAGATTTTGTTTTGTAGTCCTGGGAGTGCACTGCTTTAGCCACATATATAAGCACAAATTGTATACACATGAACTGTGCACTCAGTTGCTGGTCCTCCTGCTTGATCATGAGTCAAAGGTCAGGGTTATGGATGATGGTACAAGTTCAGCTCTAAATCATGCTCTGAAAGACTTCCCTGTGTGTGTCTGTTTGGAAGCATTTCAGCACTGGGTAAAGAACACTGGCTTTTAATTACAGAAGGAAAAGAATTAAATAGAAAATGGTTTTGAAATGCTACACAATGTAAGTAGGATTATTTGGAAAATGGATTTTAGAGTTTCTGAAACCACCTGACAACAGTGAAGTTAACAAGCATCTGTTCATATGGAGTTCATGTGAAATGACATCTTTAGGAAAAAAGACTTTAGGGCTCAGTGAGCCAGGAATTTCCTTCTGGCTCTGTATATCTAGAACCATAGGGTCCTCTTAAAGACATGCAATAGATCTTGTATCACTTAGCACCAATCTGATTCTGCTGCCTCTTCTGTGTGAAGACTTGAGACTGACGTTTTCTGATACAGGTGTTTCTTTAACTGTGCTAGAGCCTCAACATCCTTCTAGAATAGTAAATTGTCTCAAAATAGGTAGAATAATTTACTTGATGGAAAGAGAGTGTAAATTAAACACACAGTGACATCGTGGCATTACTTTTCTCTGTGTAACAGAAAATGGGTGGCTGTGTTCTGATGATAGAGTGCTCTTATTTTCTGAGACTGGGATTAAGAGTCATACATGACATTCAATGTTGTACAGTGAGTGATCAGTCCCTGCTGCACCAGGTCCTATACAAGGGAAAAAAGTGATTATGTAGTAAATAGCTCTGAGGTTCCTGTGACTGTGCTCCAACACTCTCTAATGTCCATTGTTCTCCAGTGTCTGACAAGCTGAGAGCACTCAGTGTGGACTGTGAAAGGGTCTCTCTCTGCACTGCTCCTAATAATAACACAAGTGTAGGACCCTCATGTCTTTTAGAACCTGTGAAGTGTGAGCTCACCTTTCAAGCCATGCTTCATGAGGATCTTACCTGTGCTGGCAGTCCAGGTAAGGACTGTGGTGAGGTCAGTGTCAATTCAGAGTGGAAAGGAATCCAATGATGAGCTTGTTCTTGTTCTTCCTGTCCCTGGGTAAGCTGGATTCTTAAATTATTGAAGAAGGAGGGGGAGGAGGTAAGAAATGCAAACAGCTCTAACCAGCTGGAACTAGATCTCTCCTAGCTGGACAGTTACGATTTGTCAAAGAGAAACAATGCCTAACTGTTCCCCTTGTGAGTAAACATGACCGGAACAAAGCCTCAGCTGTATGTGTGTGTGCTGGTGAACCTCCTTGCACTTACTTGGCTGGCTGTCCACGTGCTGGTCAGTGTGTGGCTTCTAACTTTAATCAAAGACAAAAGGAGAGGGAAGGGCAGGCAGTGACAGGCAAACAGAACCCCTGCAATTTGTCTGTGGTCTGCCTCTGGTGTGTCTGAAAGATTTCTGCAAGTAGTTCCGTGTTCAGAAAAGCCCCTTCTGTTTTGTGCAGTGGAACATCTCAACCATTTCTCTTCAGCTAGTACGGCACAGAGCTGGGACAGCTGAGAGACAATCCTCTCCTGTGCCCTTGGCTCACAGCACAGCTGCTCTGTTCTGATTGTGAAAGCTGGAAACAGTGAGGTGGTGCTTTATTTTCCAATGTCATTTTCGACTGTGGAGGCTCAAAACAGTAACAAGATGTAACTTGTTTGTCACTAGTGATGGGAGGGAAGAATGAGGGGATGTGTCCCATGGTGCCAGAATGAATTGGAAACAAGAGTGAAGTTCTGGTGAAATGAAATAAATTAGTCTAATTAGCTTGTCCACTTAATCAAAATTATTTTCTTTTTGTCAGTCTGTCTGTGTTAAACAATGTGAGGGAGGAAGAGCTGATGTGTCTCTGTCTAAGTGCATTCTGAAAACTCTGACACTAGGGAGGGAAAACAGGTGAGATGGTGAAGTACAGGACAGAGAAGAGGAATGCTGGAATCAGAATAAGAAGTGCTGAAGTGATGGGGATTGGACACTTAGCTTAATTTACTTGCAGACGTGCTCATGCAGGTAAAGACAAGATGACTTGATGCTTCAGTCTGGATACAGCACAGAAAATAACAGGTAAAGGAACTGGCCTACCCACAGGCACAGGGACACAGGCTGTGTCACTGAGTACCTGCAAACAGAGCATTAAAATCCCCACTCATTTTCTCTCAGAGCCTTTCAGTGCCAAGGTCTCTGCCACAACAGTGGTCTCCTCCTTGGCTGTCACCTTTCAGTTTGTTCTGACCATGGAAGGCCATGCCAAATGGCAGCATAAATCGATCCCTGGCTCACAGCACCTGGCAAAACAACCCTGGAACTGATTAGCCTTTAACTTCACTTATCTGCTTAACAGCCCCCTCTCTGAAGTAAGAGATTGGCACTGGTGCCAGCAGACTCGGGAAGGTGACGCTGTATTGGCTCATACCGAGTCCATGTCCAGAAGGTTTCCCAAGGGGTGTAAGGAAAGTGCCTCAGGAAGGCTGAGGAGTGAACGGCTTATTTTCTGATGTCTGTGGAATTGAGCTCACCAGTATCCAAAGGCAAGAGAGGTTTCTGAAGCCCTATATGACGAAACAAAAGCTTGGGAACATTTTAATAGCTGAGGGTATGCTTGAATGGCCTACAGAAAGTTCCCAGCAAAAATAAGGGTAAGCTTATTCTGTGTGTCCTAACCTGGTGCCCAAACTTAATACCCTAGACTCCAGGAGACAGTGCTCAGGCAGAAGGAGTGATCCTCTCAGTGTACTTCACTAAGTATCCTTCCCTTAGGTCAGCCCTAACCCTTGCATCCCTTTTCCAGCCTGCGTCGTGCATGCCTGGAGTTGTGCGGGTTGAGGATTTTGCTCAGTTGATCACTGTGGAAAAACCAAAAAAGCTTTTGAAAACGTCCACATTAAAAGAGGTAATTGTGTCAGAACTGAGAAACAGAGCATTGCCAGGCTCCTGTCAGTGAGGGGAGCAAGAGCAGAACAGGGGAGGAGGGGGATGTGGGGAAAGAGCACAATGACAGTCAGTGGCGAGTCCTCGTGTGGAGCAAGACGGTCTCCTGGCAACGTGTGGCAATCAGTGGATGGAGCAAAAGGAGCCTGAATGAGGCGCCAGGATCCATTTCAAGTGTTTTGGAGAAATTTGCTATTCAGTTATTGCAGACCTGCCTAGTTTATTAATAATGCTTTCTCCTGCTGTAATCCTGGCTGCTGCAGAAGAGCTGACAAGAAGTGAAGTGTATGTAGGGCACGGATCTGCCCGTGGAAGAGCTGGGCAGTGCTTTTGCTTGGCCCTCTTTGGGACCTGTTCCTTGGCCGTGACATTTTGTTGCCAAGCATTTGGTTGCCATGCCAACTTTTCAGAGTTAAATCATAATCTAAGCACGGCAGGAGGCCAAAAGCCTTCTCAGGTCCAGTTGTGTGAGCAGAATTGGCTGGACACTTCCACGGCTTGTCAGCAACAAGTCCAGGTGAAAACTTAGCAGCAGGGGAATGACAGTTGATAATGGTGTGTATTAGCTCATTAAAGTGCTGGAATATGTTGAGTGCACAGTTCATATGTATTTTCCTCCCATAATGGGTCAACAAAGAGACACACGGTAACACTGAAATGTCCCAAAATGAAGGCTCTTAAAAGCGAGGATGTGCCTGCATGGAAGAGATGGAGCCTGAGCTCATCCTCCTGACAGAATCACAGCATCAGTTAAGTTGGAAAAGACCTTTGAGATCATTCCACTGCACCTTCTGCTGTCACTTCACCCAGCTCAAAGAGGGGGCACAAAGCACTTGGGCTGCTCTGTGCTCCTCTTGTGCTGCAGTAAAGCCAAATGGCTTTCCCTGGCATGATCTGGCACAGCGGTTCTGGAAAGCAATGGAGAATCTGGCCCTTGTGCTGCAGAGAATAATGAACTTTTCTTTTGCTCTCTTGTCTGAAATGTCATCTTAGATGGAAATAGAGAACTAGAGAAGGAAAAAGACTGATAAATATGTAGGACAGAAGGGTTAAGTGAGTGCATGTCAGATGTTACCACTCTGATCCAGATAAATTTTTGTGTCTTTGTGTGCTGGTATAAACGATTATACAAAGAATAAGATACATTAGTCAGGGACAAACCTGTTAACTACAGGCACTCGTGGAAGCCCAATATTTAAGGTCAAATGCAAACTGATAACTTCTGGACCTGGCCCGCTGCCTTGGGTCAATGAATTCACGGCGTGTTTACAATGAACACTGTACTTGCTCTCCCTTTCTAACTCTGTCCAAAAGTATTCTAGCAACTGCTGTGTGAAAACACCGAGCTGTGTTGCAGGCCTCAGGGGAAAGGGAGCCTAACACTGTGTCTTTTCTTAATGACACCTTTTGTTTGAAGCATTGATAAATGAAAGGGTTCAGTTTACCCCTGAAAAGGACACTGAATCCAGAGTGTGCAAAATACAAGATCCTCTGAAGGACACAATTCCCACACTAGTAGGTGACACAGGGGGGAGTCTTTTTTAAAGAAGACAAACACTCTGTCAGTTTACAGGAGCTCTTGTTGTGAACCAAGACCTGTTGTACTGGCTGCTGTACCAACACAGGATAAGGAGTGTTTTCTGTGTCCAACCTCTGTTTGGTTTTGATTCTAAAAATACCTATTCAAAGGTTTCAAAGATGCTCCCACTTAAAAAAATATGTTCTTAGAGAAAGTACTAATTATGTGGTGGATGTTAACTGTAAAGGCACATGTCGGGAAGCTCTGATTTCGTGTTCTCTAGATAAGTATAGTTCAGTAGCTTGGATGTGGTTTCTTCCTTTCAAAAACAGAAACAGCCCAGTGAGGCATAAGTAGTAAAAGGATCTGGTAGTTTGATCATAATTGGAAGTGAAAGCTCACATGCTAGTTGTACATATATTTTTATCTCACTCAGCTTTCATCTGTGATGTACAAAGGGTCTCAAGCAAAACAGTCATCTCTGTTTGACTCTGTATTCCACCTATACTTTTATACTGCTAATCTTGACATATTTCAATGAGAATTGAATTATTAATTTATCAGAGGTACTTCAATGAGGTACTGAGAGCTTTTTATTACATGAATTAAGAGGGACTTTTGACTTCAAATGCTTTAAACCTCCAGTGCTTGTTTCTTTTCTCAAGCCTAACTTTCTGTGTTAATACACTGATAGGAAAATCGTAAATGTGTTAAAAAGAACATGGCAAAAAGGTTCAGAAACATGTCTGATACTTACCTTCAGGGCTCAGAAATCAGAGAGAGGGAGAAAAAAGGTAAATTTTTATTGATGTTGTCTGATGGATGTCTTCAGTGACTGCATTCCAGAAGGTTGATACTGGCAGTACATGAGTGCCAGCCTCTGGAAGAGACTGCTCGGAGTTTTGCCACAGCTTTTGTCAGATCTTGGCAATGGGTGACTCTGCAGGACAAGGTTTCCTTCTAGACTTCTTTAATTATTTTTCAGTTGTTGTGCAACATAATACAGTACTGAAAGCATAGTGAGAAATCAAGGAAATACCTGTGACACGGTGTGGAGTGCCCACAGCCTGGGCTGGTGTGTGCTCATTGCAGATCCCATCTCACGGGTTATCTGACTCCTCTTCGTTTTCCTGGCGTCCAGGAGAGAGCTGGTGCAGCCCCTAAAGCCAGAGAGCAGGCTGGGTTACTTGCTTGAGGGGAGCATTTCTAGGCAGTGTGCTGGGCAAACAGGCAGTGACGAGCTGAGATTGTGTGGAGCTCCCCAGCTAAAGCAGCACAAGAGAAATGCTGGGTTCCTTGGATTCCTGACTGGTCAGGGGCTCCTCACCTGCAGAGCAGTGTCCTGCCTCCTGGTCAGCACTGCTTCCCCAAGTCAGGAGTCCCATGAATTTAAACAGAAATGCTGCAATACGGAGGTAGAGGCTGTGGAGATGGAGCTGGGAGGGTGGTTCTTACTGCATTAAAATAAAAGTCACCAAGGAAAAATCCTATCAGAGACAAAAAAGGGAAGCAAGAGGGAGATCTTCCTTTTTGCAGCAGTGCTGTTGTTCTGTTTTATTACAGAGATGCTGGCATGATTACACAAGTGTAAGGAGGATCAAAGAAGCAGCCTTGCAGATGACAGCAGCTCTTGCCAAATCCTACTTCTTTATAGCCTTTGCTTCAGGGAATTCTGACGGCCATGCTAAAGCCCTCTACTTATCAGGTTATAGGTTAAAGGAAAACTTGTCTTGCAGGCTTCACATTGTAAATGCAAGTGCTTTCTTTGCATGTGGAGTGTGGTGTCTGCCTTAAAGATTATACACTATTATCCACCTGATTTCTGGGACAACTTAAATAGATATTCCTGGAGGATTAGTGTTCCTGGACATGGGACCTTCAGGAGAAACCACATGACAAGCGAGAGGCTACAGGAAGCACAAGTATCCTGTGGGACTGGGCTATTTGAGTGGTTGGTCACTGATAATCCATCCCCAGAGCCAGCTTCAAGACAAACTCCCAAATTTTATGGGGCAGAGCCAGGCAGAACTGGCACAAACTTTACCCAGGAGGTACCGTAATCCTTGCAGTGTGCACTCGACCTGATTGATTCTGGTGGGAATGAGAAGACAGCGCGTAGGCCTGATGGTGTGGCTGGTCTAGGCTCTAGCTGAGCCATCTGATATCCAGCAGGTTGCACCATTGTTGTGTGAACCAGTGTCAGTGGATAGATAATACTTCAAAGGTAAGGCACACCAGGTTTCATCCCAGTCTGGCACAGAAGCAGTAAATTGCAAACCCAGGGAAGTTGCCAGTGACTGCACAGGATGTGTAACCTGTCAGACCCTCTGGGGGTACCTGGAACTTGCAGGAGAGGTGAGGTGGTGACAAAGCAGTTACAGGGAAGGAGCGGGAGAGCACTGGGAAAAGGGACTGCCTGGAGAATGCAAAACAACCTCAAACTAATATGCTTGCTCTTGAGCTAAGGGAAAGGAGGAGGAAGGGAGAGGTGGGACTTGCCAGATAAAGGGGAAGCGTGGTGCTGGCCAAGCACTGTTCTCTAAAAACATACTTGCACTCTTTTTTTATTGCTTACAGAAAAAAGGAAGAACTGAAACTGCTCACTGTTCTCAGTGTTTTCTCTAGAATGCAAGTTGAGTCCCAAAGGAATCTCAGAAACTCCTCTTGTTTTGCCTACTACCCCAGAGCAGGATTAACTACACCTGTTTGTCCAGTCCATTCTACAAACCTCACTGTGCTGGAAACATCACCAGTTCCCCAGGCCACTCATTCAATGCTTAATTATCCTTGCAGCTACATTTGTTCATGGTGTTTAATCTAAATTTCATTTGGTGTAATTTAGGTGCCACTTCATCTGCCTTGATCAAAGGGAACATGGCTGCATAGATTGTCCCCTTCTCACTTGTTATTTTATCAATAATAGGCTATGCATTGACACTCTCTTACCTTTTCTGGGCTAAACAACTCCTTTCCCTTAGTATTTACTCACAGGCCATGTGGTTTCCAGATGTCTGATGGTTCTCTCTGACATCCTCTCTGTCCACACCTCATTTTGAAGCCACTCCAACATCCACTCCTGTGGATATGGAATGCAAAGGAAGGGTTAATTCATACCTCTTGCATCCTCTGTTCATGTTTTTAAGTCACACTTAAATCCAGTTCTATTTGTCTGTGGTACAAACAGGCCTCCTGGCCAGTGTCAGGGATGAGAGGCATGATATCTATCATGTTTTAGAGGCATGATCTGTAATTTTCTTTTTCTTCATTGAAAGTATCACCAGATTTTTGTGGTAGCACAGCACTGAGGTAGGAAAACACCTCTCTGAAAACTTGCAAAATACGTTTTTCCACCAGGGCAGTGAAAAATTAAAAACTAGAGTTTTCTAGCAGTTTTTTGCACAACCATTAAATTATGTACCCTTACTGAAAATATAAAAACGAAACATACTATTTCTTTTGCTTGTTTAGAACATGAGACAGCCAGGCCTGGGCTGGGAAGGGAATGCTGCCCTGTCCTCACTTATCTCTGCCCTCTCTGTGGAGCTCCCAGGATATGATTCATAGCAGCTGCTGCTTTCCAGGCAGCGCTGTGCTGACTGACCCCTCACGTGCCTGCAGACTCTGACCTGTCAGGATTTTCCTGAGGTGTAAAAGCAGGAAAACAGTTGTTCAGGGTATTGTGGCTCTCTCAGCTATTCATATCCCAGCTAAACCTTATGGGAATATTTTGGGGCTAGGAAAAGGTACGAATTGGAAATGCTGTTCTGCAACAGAGCTCTTTTTTTAAAGGTGGATTGTTATGCTGCAGTGCAGCAGACAGGCTGCTCTTCCTTCTCTAGGGATTGGTTGTTGTAGCACTCCTGGCTGGACTGGGATACCAGTATCATTATTTCTCCTAGGCTTAAAACAAAAACCACTGTAAGACTGCCCAAATTAAATGAGAAGATGTCACTTTACAGCATTTCTCAGCTGCTGGATCTGAGACCAGTTTCTTTTCATGGTTGCTGAATAACGGGTTCAGCATTTCACAGAATCCTCAAAGTTTTTCTTAGCCAGTGTCTCAGGCTTCTCTCAAAACGAGTTTCTCTCTCCCAGCGTGCAGCCAGTGAGGAAGAATACCGTATGTGACTGGTGAAGTAGAGCCCCATGTCAGTCAGCTTGTAGTGAAAAGAGTACTTACATAACACTTGCTAAAGAAGTCACCAGAGTATCGTAAATTTAACCATCTGTTGGTTGTAACATTTCTGCTCCACTACAGCCGTGAGTGCAGAAAATGTTGCCCATCCCTTGGGAACACTTGAGCATCCTAAATTACTTGGCTGAGGCTGGGCTCAGGGCCGAGTTACTGCTCTGTGACAGTGCTCCTCGCTCTCCCACAGTTGCTTCCAGATGTCCCTTGAAGAGAAGGATTTTGATGCCATTTCCAAGCTGACTGGCAGCTGGGGTGGTCAAAACAAGCCTGAGACCCCATCATGTTCATTATCCACAGTGGGGGTTTCACACTGTGCTTTACTGAATAGTTTCTCAAAAAGCCTATTTGAGTCGGGCAGTTGTTAGAACATTTGAAATGCAGTCCTAGTCCTGAAAGAGACTGCTTTTTGAAAAAAAGTCGGGGGACACCCCAAGAGGAATCAGTGTTAAGCAGTTCCCAGAGTGTTTCCCTCAGGCAAACCCCAGCAGCTGACAAACAAAAAGTTTTCCTTTGGTTTTGTAACTGTCAGGTTAAAATGTGGGAGCTGACATTTCAGCTAGGTTTGCTCACACACATCCTGAGCAGGAAAAAAAATCTTTCTGGATTAATTAGTATCCCTCACAGGTGAGATGACAGTGGAATAAAGTTCTGCATGCTGTGAGTAGCAGCACCACAAGCCATTCCTTGACAATGGGAGATGAAAAAAGTCTCACTCCTGTTACTGTGTTTGCACTTCAGCTCCAAGAGCAGCAGGAAAGCAGGAGACTCTCCTTTTGATTAGCCAGTGGCTCTGAACACCCACAGCAAAGAAACAGAAATAAACAACACTTCATAAATGGACTCACTCTGCAGGTGAAGCTTCCACTCAAAGATACATGGAGAACATAGGAAATTATTTTGTTTGGAAGCAGGTGTTAGTTAGACTGCAGTAAAGTCCGTGGCCTAAGCAGATTTTTTAATGAATTATGCACATTACAGCATGACATGAACAGATGATGTGTTTCTGACTGGGACTGATCTCTTTTCCCTCCCACATGTTCTAGTTCAAGGAGTTGTTTCTGATGACGTAGTTGCTCTAACCCAAAACTTGTTTCCCAAACAGTACACCACGTGCAAACTGTTTTAAGATGTGAATCTGATTGCCCACTCTGGATTTGACGTAAAAGAAAATTTCCCCATGAAAATGGTGACTGGTTGTTTTTATGACTTTATTTTCACCAGTGTGGACTTGATTACTGATGAAGGTGAAATGTATTAATTGTTTATGGAGATATTTCTTTCTGACACATCACTAGAAAAGCCTCGGAGGAAATTAATCTGGCCCTATTTCTTTCAGTGTTTTTAAACTAAGGCAGGAAACAAATGTTTTTCTTCTTGTGAAAAGTTATAAAACAATTGTGAATCCTTGCAGGGGATCCAGCTCTGGAACAAGACCATTCCTTACAAAAGAGACTTTAATTGCATGTCATCCATTTGTCTTGGCAGCACTGTTCTAGCTGACCTTCAGTTTATCTTCTGTCCAAACGTGACACATTGACGTGTCCTGCCTGGCCCCGCATTTGCATTTGCATGTGTTCTGTAGGAACGAGCTGTTTCTTTTCTCCCTACCCTTTCTTTCAGTGTTTAAGCTTTTTGAGTCGTCTGCTTCCTGTCCAAAACTCAAGGAATGAGCTTTTGCACAGGCCTCCAACAGAAAAAGGTATCTGAGAGTCCCGTGGCTCTGCTACCTTCCCAAGTGTTACAGCGCCGAGTGCACAAAACTTCCAAATTAGCTGATCAGATGGACTGTTGCTATTTTTCAACTGTTTTTGCTGTGTGTCAAGTCTTGACACTGCGCCAGTCTGAATTGGCAGCAGATCTCTGTAATAAGCCACGGGGAAAGCTGCAAAACACAGCCATTTATCTCTGAAACAAAAAACCCTGAAGATGGAATGTCTGACTCTCTTCTCGTTTGGGGTGGTGTAAAGCAGGCACAACTCCTCTGAAACTGAGAAAACTGCAGGAATAAAGAACTGAGCTCCTGCACTGTGTGCTCTGGCACAAAGTGAAACAGCAGTTTTTTATGACAGAGAGACATCTACTATTTCACTGGGTGAAAAACAAAACCCTAGCATCCCTTGGATAGCTTTTTTAGATTGGTTTGGGTGTTTTAAGCTGTATGCCCCCTACACGGCTGGTGTCATTCCATGGTCAGCGAGAGCTTCTCTAGGTTTCTGGTGGTGACACTGACAGAATTTGGTTAATGGATTTCCATTCTCTTGAGAGCAGGATTTCTTGTCTCAAAAAGTGATGGAATTCAATGATTTGAAGAATGTTGTTTTACACTTTTTGCAAGTGGGTTTGGATCAGCTTTTCCCCACTTCTACTTCAGCAACAATCCAGAGCAACTATTGACTTAGTGATGTTTTTCTGGCTCACTGCTGGTGTGAGATCAGAGCGGGTGCTAAAAACTTTCCTGTGCTCAGAAGGGCTATTTTGAAACAATCTGATCATGACTGCCAGGACGTGCAATGCGGAAGTGAGAAAATGCTGAGGAAGTAAAATGAGCTGCTGAATGACACAGATCTCATCAGATTTTAAAGGGAAACTCCAAGCTTTCAAAAGACCTGTTCTGAGCAGCTGATGACTCAGAATAACACTGGTGAGACACAAGTCACCTCACGCAGGCTGATAGAGGGGATGGAACCTATACTTATTCGCCTCATTGTCAAGCCCAACTCCCACTGCAGTCAGTGAATGGGACTCCAGGGACACGTATCACTTTCATTTTGCACGGAGGCAGTCAGAAGGGATCTTTTCCAGCATCACGCAGCGAACGAGCAGCAGAGCAGGCAGTACTGTGTCTCAGCAATGCGAGTGCAGCACACGCTGCTCGTAGATTTATAGCCTGAGACTGAGCGCATGATGCTGCCTGCTCTGCAGTACGAGTTAGTTTCAGCTTTGGTGGTCACCTTGCTGCATGAGAAATGTATCTTTTCCCCGTGTGTTTTTACACATGTGTGTGTTTATACACACACACAAATAAGCTGAGTAACAGAGGAAAGGAAAAACCCTAAGGCAGTTCAAGGCAAATGGACACATAGTCAAATTTTTAATTCAAATATGGCATATATGTTAGATTAAATATATCAAACACTAATGAACAGTCTTAGAAGTAACTCCTGGCTTTCTGTGGCTTTCTGCCATTTTTCTGGCTACAGTTAATCAACATGGGTGAACTCTGATGCATGACATATTTGAAGAGAGGAGCACATAAAAATCTTGGCTGTTTGTGTGTGCCTTGAAGGGACCTGAGCCACATTCACAGCCTGTTCTGAGGTGCTGTGACCTGTGCTAAAGCCTGGGCTCTGTGGCCACAGCACCTTGGCTGCCTTGTCGAGAGGATAAGAACTGATATAACACAAAGCCCAGACAGTAACAGGCCAACTGTGCTTTCCAGGGGATAACTGTTTTGCTCATCTGCAGCAAATTTTTTGTCTACAATATGAAAATAATAACTAAGCTGCCCGTTTTTCATTTTGACATGTGAAGGCAAAAATAATTCTCCTTTGTATTAGTAGGCCAAGATGGTAATATGCTTCCATTGTCTGGGCTCATTTTACTTCAGGTTCAAGAAATTCCTTTGCACTGTGTTGAGTGTTGTCTTATGGACTCATCTCTGTTTCCGTAATAGTGTCGCTATAGGCTGAGAGTAATTTTGGCCATGTCTAGACAGTGGTGTAAAACACAATGTTGGCATGTGCCATGACAGCCTTCCATTTGAAAGCCAGGTCAGTGAGTGCTTCTGGCATTGCTACATATAATTATCTGAAAGCTGACAGCAACACCAACAGACAAAAATTTTTTGTATCAAGTGCGTTCAATATGAGGGTGTAATTTAAGCAGCTGCTTATTTGTTTTACTTGGTACCCTTTCCAGGGAAAAAAGCAAAACCTGTTTTCTCCTGCTCTGCAGTGTGACTAGAACATCACTTCCGTGCCAGAAGGGCAAACGAGTGGTATCACAGACAAGAGAAAATCGAGTATGTTTTCTTTAAGAAAAATTTGGCACGTGAAACAGAAAAACCTCTGTTTGAAAATCTGGCAGCTCACCTTAAGGCATCTTAAAACATGCGAGTGAGCACATTAGCAACTTCCTGTTGCTGGCAGCGCTGTGTAAGTGTACCCGAGCAGTATGGAGAGATAATGCAAAGCCCATCTGGAAGGCATGCAACAGCCTCTTCAGAAAACACTTTGCCTTGGAACAAGCCACATCCTACTGCTCTCAAACAGCAGAGGACTGTGAGAGCAAACCGTCTTCAGAGATTCTGTTCCCCTGGCAAGAGAGGGGAGATCAGTTGCTCCTACTAAAACCACATGACCTCTCTTTATATTTGCAGATCTCATGGTGGTGAAGTAAATGGATGCATAAAATATTTTTTTTCAGGGTATCTGTAAGTCTCACCTCACTGCTGAAGCAGGAAGAGCACCTACCTGGATTTCCTCTCCGTGAGTCCCGTGCACGGTCCACTGGATTCTGTGCTTCTCTGCCTTAAATTTCCTGTGTGGAAAGTGGGTGAATATGTAAGTCTGGCCTCTGCATCCAGTGTTTTCCACAGAGTAGAAGTCTAGTGATTGCGAGCATGAAAAGAGTATGACCTGAAAAGAGCTTGTAAATAACAATTTTTTTTTCCCCAATGCAGTCCTGTCAGAGAACTTGTGATCAAGGGAGGAACTGAAAGCACTCCCTGAAGGAACAGAAATGCTGTGACATATGAAAGATCCTTTCTCAGGAACAGTTACTGCACTGTAGACATGCAAAGCAGCATTCCCTACATTTGACAGCTACTCTGCATTTATAGCCCTACAAAAAAACTCTTTTTTTTTTTGTAACTTCATTATCAGAATGTTTGTTTTAGCCATGACTGCTGCTTCTTTGGTCCTTGCTGAGACCAAATTCCGAATGCTTCCAGGGGAGCAAGAAATGAGCATGATGCAGTGCTGAGCCTCAGCCAAGCTCCCTTTCTGAGGTCTGTAGAGCTGCTGCAGTTCTGCAACACGGTGTTCATACAGATTTGAACCTTGTGAGATAGTTTTAACTGGCCTCAGGAGTTATTAACCAGTGGTAAATAAAAAAAGGCACCATGATAGACTGACTCCTGTTACCAAGCCTTTGTAGGATGCCTCTTACCACTGCTGTCGGATCCAATACTGTGGAAAACCATGGTCCAAGTCCTGTGGCTTTGGCTTCTAAGGTGCACCTCAGTTTTCTTCTGCTGCTGCTATTTGCAAAATTAATTCCTCTGGAGAGGGATTAAGAAGGTGCTAAAGAGGAGGTGCAGGTTAAGACCAGAGAAGCCGAAGAGAGAGGAAGCAGAAGGCAAAGTGTAAAATCTATGAGAGAGCTAAGGAAGCAAAGTAACAAGCAAACAACTGAAGGGAAGGATGAACTAGGAAAGGGTCATAAATTTTAAGAAGGTATAGCTGAGAAAGAACAATGGAGGAGGAGGAGAGTGTGCTAATTAGGCTTAGGGTTTTCTCCTCGGAATGCTTCTGAGTTATCCTAAATATTCTCTTAAGGGGGACAGGAAGGGAGCAAGAGGAAGTGGTTTCCTTGGGAAGATGGGAGGTCCACTTTCTCTTTATGCACTTCTGACCTCCTATCTTCTCCCCACTCCCCATTTTAAGTGCCTTAATTATTACCAAACTGCTTGCCCTGCCACTGAGAGATTTCACCCTCCTCCCCAAAGCTACAAGGCATTTTTCCCTTTTAGGCAAAACCATTCTGTCTGTGCTTGTAATTGTGTCTGTGTTGTTATGGACAAGGGTCTTTTCATTCCAAGACTCTGTGAGCTATTTTGGCCAAGCACACTGAATGAAGCATTTATTGCTTTCCCTCTAACGCAGTTTCCTTTTACAGGACACTCCATTTTAAAAAAAGCTGAGATTTAATAGCCCAGGAAATGTTGCACCAAAATATTACAGAAGGGATTGCTTGCCACAGCACATAAAATATTCCATGATGCTGTCCTGCGTGGGACACTGATACTCTTGCTGGGTCTGATAGATGAGGATCAAGAGAAACACACACTAAAACACACCCTTCAAAATAAACCACATGTTTTGATGAAAAGGCAGCATGGAAGGAATCCAGTTCTGGAAAGGACCTTTAGAGTGCAGAGAATGGTCTGGTCAATCTTTCTGGGAACTAACAACTTCTATGTGTGCACTTGTTTTCAAGCCCTTGAAATCAGGCTGTTTTGGGAAGTATCTACATGGAGAGATCTGTGATGGCTAACTCAGCTCACTCCTTAACAACTTCTGGGATCTTGTGGGGCAGAATACACACCACCTTCCTCATGGGAAGTTTCTAAAGAAATAGAGGCACTGCACATTAGTGAGGTCTCCCAGAAGCAACTGGATCCGTGAGATCTGGGAACAGTGACTGCACACAGGCTCGTGGGAAGTTAGATTGAAACCTGCTATGGCTGCACTGTCAACTTCTTTTAAGAAAACTGCATTACATGAAAATCAACATACTTCAAGAATTCATCTGCAGGCGTGTCTTGCAGTGTTGTTGCTCCCTCTCCACCCTACCTGGACCCAGGCAATCATGTTCAGTCTTGCACCAGCAGGCAGAGCGCCTCAGAAGTGCAACTACAGCACTGCTTTCCCAGATGGAGTTCACTAACAAGTCAGGCAGAAAGATGTGCCTCAAGAATCAGAACTGGAAGCAGGATTTGTATGTGAACATCAAATTTGGAAATAACCAGGTAGATGCACTGCTGGTGCAGACAACAGCTGCATTGTATAGCCTCGTGCTGGCCTATGGCACGATGTGGATTTAATTAACTTCATTAGGGAGAGGTTGTAAAGGAGCTCCTCCTATTTGAATGACTCAGAGCTAATGCAACATTTGTGGAAACCTGAGCATTTTGTACTTCCTATATTTGGGGAATAACAAGAAAGAACACCTAATCTTTTCAACTTCAATGTTTATGGATGTCTGGTATCTCCTTTGCCATTTGCACTGTAGAGAAAAACTGGTTTTGAAGATAGTTGGAATCCTTCAGTCTTCAGCAAATAGTAGCGAGTCTCCATATATACAGTGCCTGTGCAAAATTTATGCCTGCAAATTGAAAGCATAAATTTATATAAGCAGAAACCTCACAGTAGCATAAAAGGCAAAAAAAGCCTTCTCATTTAAATGGGAAATAAATTAAGAAAATATTTTCCAACTTTATCCAGCTCTGCCCAATTGGTAGGGACTAACAAAAGTTGACTTTTCTTTTAGTGTTGTGGGAAGGATAAACCAAGACAGCTGTTAAAATTGCTTACTGCTGTATTAAGCTGTTCTTTGTACTTTTCTTTTATTATTTGTGCCTTTTTTTCCTGCTATTGCCTAACATGGTGCATGAGGATAGGAGAAATGGCTGGAATTATATTTATGAACATGGCTCAATTCTCCACTTGAGCAGGCAGTGGAACAAGAGAAGAAGTTTGAGATGTGCTGTCTGGTTTAATCATTGTAAGCCTGGCTGGGCAAAGGGAGCTTTGCTTGTTACTAGGATAGCAGTCATGGAAACAAAAACCAGCCTAACAGAAGCGAGCTTGTGCGCTGATGCTGGCGGAGAGAGACACCAGAGACATCAATCTTCTTTGTTCAAAGTAGGAATAGTTCACAGCAGGTCAAGTAGCAATTTCTGTCTTAAAATAATGTTGCACATTTGCCTGCCTTATGCAGACTCGAAACCTTCTTTTAACTTTCTATCAATTAAAAGCAGACACTTAGACAAGCTAAGGGATAGAATTAAGGTCATGGATTTCCAGGATAAGTAAGGATGGCTCAAGCTCAAACTCTTCTGAAAAGCCAAGAAAAGAGAATTAGTTCCTTACGGATATTTTCTCTGGGAATTACAATAGTCAACAGTGACATTCCCACTGGGTCCTGCAACAATAACATTTCTGGCACCTGAAGAGGGAAAGCACAAGAAGTGATAGTGCAAAGTTGTGTCTGCCACCTTAACCCTGTTCTTCTGTGCATTAGGGAGTCTTCAACAGCGTGACATATTGTTTCTCCTCTAGAATATACTGGGCAATTTTTTCTACACTTTGGATGTGCTGTGTGTTCTGTACTTCAAAGAACATCAAGCCGCTCTCTTTATCTGCTTCACCAATGACAGGCAAGTTTGTGTCCTGCTTTTAATGATGCCGCACACACACTTTTCCAGAGACACAGCACGTTTGGGGAAGAGCTGCAGAGGACAGCTCGGCAGCACAGTCGTGCTCCCATCACACCGCAGTGTCGGGTGGGTTGTTTGTCAGGCTGGTGCTCTTTGTACCTCTCGGGCTCCTGTCCTTGGGGAGCAGAGACTGTTTCTGACTCCCAAAACCACATTTAAGGGTTCGTTCGTTGCCAAGTTGTGCAACTTAACCTCAGTTCAGACCAGCAACGACTTTGTTTGATAACAGAATGTAGCTTTGAACCCCAGACACAGTTGCAGAGAAAAAGAAGAAACCTTGTGCTGCGCTTAACTGTTCTCAACTGTTTCCTGTCATGCAGGGTTTTAGTTTATGCTGCTGGTGACTTCTGTCCTAAACATGCACAGGTGTTCCCATGGATATAGAAATATTTACCTTCATGACTTGTCCTCCCCTTTCTCAAAGAGCTGAGCGAATATCATTGCACAAATGGCAGGTCAGCTCCTCACACCTCATCTTCCATTACACAGGAGTTACACAGCACCAGAAGAAAAGAATTTATTTCCTCCCCTCTGAGAAAAGAAGCGACTCACAAATCTGTGTAACAGGATCTAAAATATAGGAAACATCTCACTTTAATCATTTAGGTTTCATGAATGGGTTCTGCGAGAACAAAGGCCCAGATTCCCCTTTTTCAGACTACTCAGAAATCATGGCATGAAGCTGTGACTTCAGCCAGTTGTCACAACAAGTGCATCCTAACGTGGGGGATGTTTGCTGGTACCCACAGGTGCCCTCAGCAGCAGGGTTATGCTGAGACCATCGAGGCTCTGCACTCTACTGGTCCTAAAGTACTTTATGTACAGAGCAGAGTGTTCACACATGGAATCAGAATCTTCTCAGAAGCAGTTATGGCTGGCAGGAGCCCAGCTAGAGATTTGGGTGCCTTATCTAAGGAATTACATATCCACGCTGAATATATATTAGAAAAGGATAAATTTAAGCACAGAAGCTTCTGTCAGTAAGCACCTCGCGGTGATGGAGACAAGAAAAAGGAAATGTAGGAAGGAATGTTCTGTTTTGCCAGGTCACAGCCTGTGTTTTGCATTTCCAGATAACTCCGGAGTTATTAACTGAAAAGTGCCTGGTTTCATAATAGAAGTGGGGCTGGAAAATGGAAATGACACTGAATCGATGAATTCAAACTAAATGAGGCACAACTGGGACAATTTCTCTCATTTCTCAAACTGTATATAAACATGAGAAAGCTAAGAAAAGAATAACACCATTTCCCTTGGCAGAAGACAAATTCCCCTAACAGGTTTTGCTTTTTAAATAAATGGACTGGGTTTTTAAAAAATGTTTACATCTTAATACTGCTCAAAAATTCCAGCACAGGCAGGTGCAGATACGTGTTCTGCAAACAGATGAGCTGTTTAGGTAAATCAGGATATTTATACAACAATATTAGAATATATTGCTGTGAGAAGTATAATTTGGTAACTGACAGTGACTCATCGAGACTTTGAAAGAGAACCACATGAGATGCTAAAAAGGAGAAAGTAAACAGCAGACACAGAAATAATGGAAACACTTTTTCTATCATCTAGAGTGAAGCACTACAGTTAATAGTGCTCAGTAATGACTGACTAATTAATCAAGCTGTTTGAGGTCCTCATGAGTCTTTTTGTTACCAAAATAGACTTCTCCCTTGCACACACCTGAGCTATTAATCTCCATAACCTTAGAGGCAAAGGGTTTAGAGGTTATTCCACAATCATATCCATACAGAATATTGTTTCTATGTACAGTTATATCCTTTCCCAGAAACTGTTTAAACTGTCTGCTTTTGGGTTTGACTAGCTACCTTATTTTTGGAATACAAACACAGAGCACACTAAAGAAGCAATTTCATCTCATTCATTGTTTTGTATACCAATACCAGGGCCTTATCAGCATTGCCCAGTGCAATCTTGACTGATTTTCCTGCCATAGCCTTTTCCAGGGCTATCATGCAGCAGTGCTAACAGACAGCACCTATGGATAAGGCTGCATTCTGTTTGGTTGTGGCACTTGGCTGATTTATGGTCTAAACATTTGAGTTTGACACAGGGCAGGGTAGCAACAAATAAATACGAATGCCCTGCCAGACTCTGGATACACCCACAGCTCCCAGGGAACAGGGAGAAGTGATCTCTTTAATCACAGATGAAGAACTTGAGCAAGAGTTTGAATACTGGTGGTTGCAGTCTCAAGTGCTCGTGCCCTCTTGACTCCTCCTGCTCCTGCCAGCAATAACCTTGCCTACGTGGGCAGTGCCCAGGTTTTGCTCCCAGCTGGTAGGATTGCTTTTACTCATCTCCTCTCAAGGACACTGGAAGTCTGAATTCATCCCCCTTTGTAAAGACTAAAAGCATTACTATTATTTGTCACACTCTGCTTAAACAGTAATGACTAGGTGTAGGCATTTCCTAGAGACTAATCAAAGCCTAGAAGGAAGTGATGGGCCAGGATTCTGCGGAGAAATTGTTATGGCAATTGTGAACTGAGGAAAAAAAAACCAGGCAAAAAAGCAGGAAGGATTCTTTTTAAACTGATTACACAATCTTATTGGCATTGCAAAGCCAATGCACGCTCTGAAAAGAACGTATGTCTTGAAAGCTTGTCAGATTGTTTCAATCATCTTTCAACTTCCCGGCCAACTTAAAAAGTGAACTTGAAAAACATTTTACACTTTTACTGGGTTTAGCTCACAGTCCCTTCTTCCAAACGTATCCTGTCACAAATCCTGATTTATGGGCCTGTGCAGGTCCTTCTGCCACACGAGTAGTTTTTCCTTCTGTTGTTAAATGTAGTTTTCATGTGTTTTGCAAGCAAACCTTTAGTACTTGATTGACTTTGCAATAAAAATTAGAATAATTTCCTCAGTGAAGTCAATGTCGTGGCAGTTTGAAGGCCCAGTACAACCCAGCATGGATGACCATGAGAGTGAATTAAAGCAACCAGCACACCCAGGGCTGGAACTATTGATTCTTAACATCTCTGTTACATGTCCCATTAAGTTCCCCTTTTAAGTGTTTCCTTGTCCTCAATGCATGCATAGAAATACTGAGTTCAGATGAACCTACTTGGCTCCTCTATGTGTTCCCACAATTCAACTTTAATCTTTTCTGAGCAGATACGTGTCCATTTGGCCTTTAAAAAGAACCAAGCACAACACTGAAAAGTTTAAAGCTTCCATAACCTCACTGTTACAGGTACTGCTTTTTCTTTTTTCTATTAATTCCTTACTGTAATTACAGGGAAGGTTTTCCCACCATCTAGTTTAAATTTTCTCTCCTGTAAATTAAAACACATTATTTTTGTCTTCCTAGTAGTAAATACTGAGAAACACTGATCAACCCTAACCCTTCAGTAACACCAGTGACAGACAAAATTCTTCCCTTTCCTTAGTCTGGATGCAAATAAATGCCATCAGCTAAATAACACCCTGATGTTTTTGTGACTTTTATAACCCAACAAAATGACAATTAAAGTTCACACCTCCCTGTTATTTGAAATGTTCTTTCCACTCGCAGCTTTTGAGTGAAAATCACCTGTCTGCAAAAATCTGTCAATTTACAAGGAGCAGATCTGTAATTACAGGTGGGCTTTTAAAGGTGGGAGTCAGCCAGCAATGGCATCTGTAGCCAGTGCAGTTAAACTCTTTCAGTGGTTTAATGGGCAGCAGGACCAGCACTGTTCACTTGTGACCCAAAAGACATTCTTTCTTCCCAGGCTCTCAGTTCCAGGGATTTTTTCCCCTCCCTTGAAGCTTATAAGACTATATAAAGAAGTAAGTATTTTTAGCATAAGGACTAATGACCAGGGATATTTTTGCAGTTCTCTAAGACTCAAAAAATACATGGGGAGAAAAAAAAAGCCATTGCTCATTTTAGAGAACAACTCTTAACAGTAAAACCTGTCTTTGCAAATAGGGTAAAAGATTTGAAATAAAATTATTTCTTGGACCTCAGTTGCTTGTCCAAGACTTTTCACTGACACAAGTACTTTTTGGGTGTACCAATGACTCTGGGGGTTTTTGGTGAGGCTTGTATTTACCTTTTTTTGCACTAGTAAGTAAAGTATTTACCTCTCAAAGTTACTTGAGAAAGGGATGCTACAGTCTAATTTGTGTGCTGCTGAAATTAAGATATCGTTCAGGCTGTCCACTTGTCCTTGACCTTCACCTTTTGTCCTTTTAATATCAGTAGCAGTTGCAGAAGCAGCAGAGTAGTGTTAGTGCTGGAATTTGGGCATTTTAATTCTCTTGTACTGAAGTTTAGCTTTCAGAACTGGGAATGCTGTGCCAGCAGGCAGATCCCTGTGTACCATCAACAGGCCCTCTTTAGTCACTTTTTCAAGGAAGAGGGCAACTTTGAAAGTTGGGATGGTGGCCTTCCTTCAAAAGGCTGCACAGAGCACAATTCATTTCTATAAAAGAAACTCCTTAGATATTTTTAGGACTTCAAAAGTCAGTTGCTAAAGAAAGGGTGAGATCAGGCTTTGTTTCTAAGCGAGACTGAAATCAGCTACATGGCTGATAGGCTGGGAATAACCAGGAACCTGGACAATGGAAGGCAGGGAAGAGTTCAAGTGCAATAGGCCCAATACAGATGTAAGAATGCTCTCACAAAGAAAGCAGGAACATGTTACCCTGCCACACAAAGCCAGGGTCCTGGACATCAGCACAAACACAGGAGACTGCTCTGTTCCAGAAGGGAAACAGATTATTATTAATGTAAAGCAGTTTACCAGGTCAGATGCAAACAGTTCTGAGCCTGTTACAACCTCTTTCCTATTCCTTCCTCTCGGGTTTCTACCAAGGGCTCACAAACACATCTGCCTTTGTGTTTTCCCCACTTTGCCTTGCTGTTTTGAATTGGCCAAGGGTTGTCATCCCAACAAGGAATTTATATGTTGTTTGGTCCCAGCGCTGGCTGTGGTACAAGTGACGAACCTCATGTTGCAATAACAGACTCTTGACCCCCATGTCAGTGAGAGCTGCCCTGGGTGTCGCCAAAGCTGAGCTCAGCTATCTGCACCTTGACTATTTTCGACAGCGAGCTGGTCACTTTGTTTCCATTTTAACTTGGGAAATCAGCAACTTAGTTGCTTCCCACAGCTCCCTCTGTTTCTTGCCTGATTAGAATGGGTTGATAGAAACGGAAAGGAATGAAAATATGTGTCTGTTCACAAGGTCAATGCAAAGCCCTCAGCGCTGCTCAGACCTTTGGAAGCTGAGGAGCCCTCAGAGGATGCACTTGCTCTGTGCCTCGCTTGTGCCGTCCCTCTGCTCCAAGGCATCTCAGCCTTTCTCTTTGCTTTTTTATTCCCCCTACGACTACATATTTCCCAAGCCAACATGTTTCACGACATACCGGGCTCTTTCTGCTGATCTGTACGTATAACGAAGCAAAGCAAAAAAGCCTTTCGTTACTACTCCTGCCTCCGAGATGCAGAGCTGGGATATGACTTCATCCCAGAAAAAATGCAAAACAAAACCCCAACCACTTGTCTCCCGGGGTTTTCTTAGCTTTTAGCTCATCCTAAACATTTGGTGTGGTTTCAGTAACCGTGCCCAAGACAGACTCCACCGGGGTCAGCAGCACAAAGCCAAGGCCCGGTACTCTCTGAGATAGGAAGGCTGTGGAGCTCCTTCAGTGTGTGAAATGATGGTTCTCACGGCTCCCAGGGGACCAGAAGCAAAACAAACGTGCAACAATGAAGCGATAAGAGGGGAAAATTAAAACAGCTTGTTGGGCAAACCCCCTCTCCGGTAGCGCTCTGTGAACACTGACTGAATTATTACAAAATGGAAAATAACCCTCACATACCAAAAACTTTTACTGTAATAATTGCTGAACACTTGAGACCCTCGAACACCGTTTTCTTTTGAAGTTTTAATACATAAAGAACATGTTTCTATAAAAGTAGATTTTTTCCCCCCTTTTGTTTCTAACACTCAACTTGGGTAATTAGAAGGAAAAAGAGTTTATCCAGAAGCAGTAAGAGACATTTCCAAAACAACACCCACACAAAGGAAGTTCTCCACTTCCATTCTGCCTTAATAACTACTTTCTGTAAAGGGCTTTTAACATTTTTGCAGGAAGTTGTTTTGTTCTCACGGGATTGATTTAAAACCAATTTATGTATTGCACAGAGTAAAGAGAGATGTAAGGAGAGAAACGCTTGAGAAACAGCAAACCAAGGTAGGGGCATTTGAACTAATTAGCAGTTCAAAGAGGATTAAACCATCACGTTTCAAACTCCAAGTGCATGTGAAACATCTCGTGTTTCACTTTCCGAGCAGTGTTCTCAGCTAGAGCTTTCCTCCACAAATCTCCAAAGCGTTGCACAACGGGGCAGCTAATCCCTGTGTTAATTTTGTGGGTGGGAATATTCTCCACACGTGGGGGTGAGCCGGTGTATCAGAGCTGCCTTGTTCTGGTCTCAGAGAGGAGACCTGTTTGTGCAGCCTCTGCATTATGTCCCCACATCTCCTCCACCTTGGCAGCTGATCTCTCCTTACCATCATCTTTCTGGTCCTCTGTTGTCACTGGATTTTCCCTCAGACAGCCTACTGTCTTACATAAGTTATTTTACAGAAGATACCTGCGCTTGTGGGTACTTTCAAGGAATTAAAATTTGTTTTCTGTTTGTTTTTCAGATAGCGCAAAGACCTTTCTGGCCTGCACACATTCCAGATGCAGGAGACTGAAGCATCCCTGCCCTGCCTGAACCAAAGGAAAGGTTTCCATTTAGAATGGGAGAGCAAGGTTTGCTTTGGGTTTCTTGCCTTCAGTGCAAGGAAACTTACAACTCCTCCTTTCTGGAAGTTAATTTAGATTGTGGAAGTGTCAAAATGTTGTTCTGCTCAGGTGAGGAATTAAATCAAAGTCAGTGAGCCTATTGACACGTTCAGAATTATCACCCAGTCACCTGCTTGGAGGGTCAGGCCCGTATTTTTTGTTAAATTTGTCTCCATTATTGAACTTCCTTGGCCTATACTTAGATAAAATGGAACCCTTAACACGACATCTCCTCACAACGTGCTGGTGTCTCCCAGGAAAATACCATGTTGTGGGTGGAGGTTTGAGGTGAAATGGGCTGTGGAACAGGTTAAGGGGACTGTGTCAGGCTCCTGGAAATTGCTGTCAGGAGCGCAGCCAGCCCTGCAGCTCAGAGTGCAGTGCTGATACACTTCTTTAGCCATGCCCAGGAGCTGACCTCGCTGTCCTCCAGGATAACCAAGACAGAGATTAGCAGCGTTAATCCCGGCCTAACAACGGGGATCATTTTGTCTGCCTATAAATAACTCCAGTGATAATTCAACCTACTACTTTAAAAAGAAGGAAAAAAACCCAAATGGGTGGGGATGGGGACCCCGAAGCCAAATCAAAACTCACCAGATGGCCTAAAGGCCGGTCCTGCTCTCACAGTTGCAGCGGCTTTTAGCAAATACATGATTTTTACTGAGGCTCAGCAGAATTGTGCTGCTCAGGGGCACCAAACTTAGGTGCTTTCAGCCCAGCCTCACCTTTTTTTTTTTTTCAAAGACACCATCAAATATCTAAGGAGCACTGTAGGAATGCCCTCATTAACACAGCGCTGCTGCTCATCCCACCCCTCCCACAGAACCCTGCTCCTTTCATCTGTGCTCAAAACACCTTTCCCTCCCGAGGAAAACTGCGAATTAATCTGCTTGTGCTGCTGAAAACCTTTTTCTGCAGTGGATGGCAGGATGGCAGTGACTACAGAGAGGGGAGTGCTGATGCAAGCAGCTTATCAGTGCCGGGGATGTGTGACAAGTTGGCAATTCCAGCAGATATTGTCGTGTTCTTACCCACCAGAAGTGTGGCAATATCATCGAGCCAAACCCGCTGTGGTTACCAGGACGTTATCCCACAGACTTACACTTCTGATTTCTCCAGGTTTTACTGAGCCAGTGGCTGCCATTGATACCCACCCAAAACCCGGGTGGTTCAGTGGGAAAGGCTGAGTTCAATTCCTGCTGCAAATGCCAAAAAATGCAGCTTCATTCATTCATGTGAGAGACTGACGTGTCAGTTTTGGGTTTACTGTACATTTTCAGTTGGAAAGGGGAAAAAAAACCCACGACACACAGGTACCACATCTTTATTAGCACAGCAGGGACTCCCACAGAGAACAGGCTGGGGATGAAGTTACCTTTCCAGTGACTTCCCTCACCTTTTCTGGACGATGTTCAGCCTCAGTCTGAATGTGAATTTGTACACGGGAAGTTTGAGATGAATGATTTGTAAGTGCAGGGTGTTTTTCCAGTGCTGTTTCTAGGGAACTGTGACAAGTGCTGCCTTAACCAGGCAGTGTGTTAATGACATACCTTCTTCCATCAGTGGCTGCTGTGGCTCCTGCCCCTCTAGCTCGACTCCGGCAAAGGACCACAGGACACGGGGCCTCCTGAGGGTCAGAAACAGTTTTACAGTTACAATTCCTATCTTAGTGAGGATCTCACTGGTTAAACAAGATTGTGTTGGCAAATCCCCAGGTGTGTCTCCTCAGCGTCTGGAGGGAAACTGCATATGGTCAGCACACGCGTTTCATTGCTGATGGTTTCCCGTCCAGATCCATCCTTTTACCCCTTCTTTTCAGGCAGTTACCTTCAAACCTCTGCCCAGTGTCTGTGTGGGGATGCGCCGCGGGAATTCACACTTACCACCCATCAAATGCTTTCCACAGCGATTTCACAGAACCCCAGGACTGTCAGGGCTGGAAAGGACCTCTGGAGACCATCCAAGACAGGGGGTCTCCTCTCGCAGCTGACACAGCACCGCACCCGGGTGGGTCGGCAATGTCTCCACGCAGGGAGATCTCCCCGGCACTCCCCTTCTGGGAGCCACTGACCCCCGAGGGGCCACAGCCCCGGGGCCCCGTTTTTAACTCCGCCGTCCTCACTCACCAAGGCATCGCCCCCTCAGGCTCAGCTTCCTGAGGGCACAGACCCGAGGGCTGAGCGTTCCCTGAGGCGCGGCCGGCGGCGTTGGGGCGGCGGGGGATCCGTGTGAGGGGGGTTTGTCTGAGGGGTGTCGGTGTGTGAGGGGTGTCGGTGTGAGGGGTGTCGGTGTCTGTGCTGAGGGGTGTCCGTCCGTGTGAGGGGTGTCTGTGCTGAGGGGGATGTGAGGGCGGATCTGTCTGAGGGGTGTCCGTGTGTGAGTGGGATCCGTGTGAGAGGTGTCGGTGTGAGGGGTGTCGGTGTCTGTGCTGAGGGGTGTCCGTCCGTGTGAGGGGTGTCTGTGCTGAGGGGGATGTGAG
>VYZS01027690.1:27090-37211 GCA_013400695.1 Neodrepanis coruscans | reverse complement strand
GGCCCCGCAGCCCTGGCCCCGGCCCGGCCCCTCAGTGCCACACGGCCGTGGGGTGGCCCCGGCACCGGAGCAGCCCCTGCGTGCCCCCATGGGCGTGGGGTGGCCCTGGTCCCGGCGCGTCCCCCGCGCACCTGCGCCCGGCGGGAAATGGGGGGGGAAACGGTTTTGTTTTCTAACCCACAACAAGAACTGAAATGCTCTTCAACTTACTGTCAGAGACTTACCAAGCAGCTACTTCAAATAATCTCAGACAGCTGAATCAAAGTATTAAAGAGGATGTTACATGATGAACCTCAACACATTTCCTCTATTCAAAATTAAACATTTCTTACTACAGGTAAACAGATGAATAACTGCCCAAAACTACAGAGGTCAGTCAGAAAACTGCAGCTTTGTCATTTATTCTATGGGACTTTGAGACAGGTTTCCTGATACTTAGATACTAAATATAGAAAAGGAGTTATCTAGAAAATTCAAAAGCGACAAAATTTACTTTAATCTTCTCCCATTGAAATCACTACCTTGTTTGGCCGAAGTTTTTTCATGCAGCTTAAGGGAGAAAAGATAGGACTGTCCCTTTTTTCAATTTTAAAGTCTTTTAGAAATGCAGCAGTGTGCAGAGGGACTAAGATAAGACCTCTCCACAAGTTAAATCCCATTCATTCAGTCTGTTAACGTTTAATTAGAATTTAATTGATTCATGGGCTTTGTGTTGATCATTTGCAGGCATTGACTGCCATAATTTCAGTGTGCTTTTAGATGTCAAGATTGCTTAGTGAACAATGCAAGTGCAGCAAAATGGCAGTCATTGAATTAATTTTCCCTGATGAATAGTTTAATCAGATCCAGTATATTTCAACACAGACGTTTGATCTACAATTTTCCCTGTACCCCAGAAATACTCCTCGATTTTAAATACTGCTTGGATTTTTTTCTGTATAAAACAGTGAAATTCTTCTTCATTGTTGACATATTTTTTCTTTCTGAGCACATTCCAAAAGTTCAAGATTTATGATTATTACTGAGATTAATGAAAGTATTCCCATTTAGAGTAGAAGTGCACATTTCTTACTTCCTTCCCCTCTGCCCTCCTTTCATCAGGCAGAAGCTAGCAGTATTTATACATGTTCTAGTGTAGTTCTTAGAAGAGTGGTTTAAGGAAGAGAAAAGTGTGTTATTGTGTGTTTACATGATAACTAGTTATTCACTTTCCTGACACTAGTTAAAAGGAGTATAACATGTGACATAGCAGATTCTGCTCTTGCCACTGGTAATATAAATTAACTCCCCTAACTCTGGAAGATTTGTATGTAGAATTGAACTGGTGTAACTGAGATTAGAGCCTGTACCAAATATCTTGAATAATTCCTATAAGGCAAATGCCTTCAGCTGTCAATCTTCCAGGCTGACCTGTCAGTGTCACATAATAATTAAACAGCAGCTGGCATTAGTGCAAATTTATAATTGCTATAATCCTTATTGCTGACATGTCAATATTTAACTTGCATTAACCTTTCCTTTGAGGCTTACAAATAGTGCATCTCTGGCTTGTTCAGTCTAATTTTTCATGTCATTGCCTTGCAGGGTACAAAGATTTATAATGTCATTTTGTGATGGATACAGACCACTCCTTTACTTAGCCTTGTAAGATGTACTAACTCTAGAACACTGGTTCATTTATTTATTTTTTTTCTGCCCTGCCTATAAACCCCCTTTTAACCATTTTAACATGAAGGCCAGGTCTCAGAATGCAAGAATACCATGCTTGTGAATTTTAGGCTGCTCCTTTGAAGGGTGACACACTCTTTACTACCATTACTAGATATTACAGACTCAGTTTCTAGAGTTGTTTTGGATTGAAATGTAGTTAAAAGACATCAATAGCATTAAAACTTCAGGGAGAGATATGTCAAATTTTGGTATATTTTTGAGAAGTCAAAATTAAGCCATTATTTTAAGTAGCCCATCTTCAGAAAACAAATTTGAAAATTCCGGTCAAAATAATATGGAAAGTCATTCACGGACTAGGTGAAAAAAAAACATAAAAAAGATCAAAAGAACTTCTATACAAGGACAGTCTGAAGTGTTCCCATAGTATGTTTGAAAGTAATAAATTTCATATAAACGTTGATCAGAATAGATAGCCCTATTTTGTATTATTCTTTACATGATGAGGATGTTTTTTAGCCACTGATCATATGGAAGCTCATAAAAATGATTATTATTAGATTCGTTGTTATGTTTGAGATACTTGCCATGATCACAGAATTAATCAAAAATTGGCTCCAAAACTCATGTGGCTTCTCTTCTGCTCATCGCACCAAAGTACAGCATGTTCTAGAAAGCTACCTCATATTTCCGTTTCCAAAGATCTCGTGGTTATCTTGCCTGCCACTCTTCAAGGTTCGAGGTACTTTACAAGTAATTGCATATTTATCCTTGTATTCCTTATGTGTCTCTCTATCTCTCTATCTCTTTATATTCTCTTTATATTACCCACTTTCAAGGTTCTGAGCATTACTTAATAAGTACCTATATACTTATCCTTATATTCTTTGCCTTATATTCCTTACACAAACACACAGACACACACACATATATATATATATATACACATATATTCCTTATCCTCTATCCTTATATATCCTTATTCCTTATCCTTATATTCCTTACTGCAACCATTATACTATGGACTAGTGTAACAGTTCAACACCTCCTAAGTAGTGGCATTTAACAATTCTCATTGCAAAGTGAGATAGAAGACTTATTATTAACATCTGAGTATTTTCTCTTCAGCCTTATCATCTGATCTTTCCATTATCTGTTCAATAAAGGCGAATTATAGGTCAGGGCTCTTCCTTGAAATGGTAAATTAAAATTCTACCCAATGTAGATATTGTTGCATGATTTATTGAGATTACAAATAACCTACACTCATGGTTATAATTAAACAATCTAATTTGTCACTTACTGTTGTACTTCTGAGGGGTCTCAACTCTTTGCTACCCAGGGAATTACTGCTTATATCTTCCAGATCAAGTTTTAAAGCAGTATGTAAGTGTGTAGTGAATTGATAAATGCCAGGCATCATGCATAGCAGGCACAATGGATTGTGCTTAATTCAGATTGATTAACAGCAAATGAGAAATATAAGCATGAAAGAAGTACATTAGACCAGACTATATATGAACAACTCCTTTAGTGTCTGAATATACCATAAAAACTGTATTTTCTTTAAAAAGAAATTATTTTTAAAAAGAAAATATTGCACTTTCAGAACAAATGTTTGAACAGTCTGGAGAATCCATGTGTACTATGAATTCCAAGAATAAATTTAATTATTTCTATGGTTACATCAACACATACTGCAATATGATATAATCAGTTGTGATTTACTGTGGCATAGAAATAGCAAAGATATGTTTGATTAAAAAAAAGCCAATGCCAATATATTCTTGTTTTACAAACATACGAGGTATCTTGAAGTTCCAGAAAGGTTTAAGATGCAGACTGTAAACTTTGTTTAGTTCTTGTGATGTCTTCTAAAAAGGTTTCAAACTGATCTGGCAACATTACTCTAAATAGAATTACCTGGATTTAAGATCTAAAATACTTTTTAATCAAGTAGAAATTAATTTTCTTACCTGTAAATCTCTTCAAATATTATTTTGTTTATAAGTGTTTTAAAATACATAGTAGATAAGTTGCTATGTCCCCTTTCCGTAATATACCCATTTTAATGCCCCTATTTAAAATGAACACATATTTGCTTGTTCACTCTTTCTTCTAATAGATTTTTAAGTATTTCATTTCCTTGTGTTGAATCTTACTTTTCCTTAAATTTGTTTCCTGTATGTCACCTGTATAACTGTATTCCTAATACATTCTGTTTATCTCCTTTAAGATTCTTTATATATTTCAATATTGATATTATGACCTTGATACTGTAATTTTAGTGTTCTTCTTTCTTTTCTTTTTTATTTTTTTGTCCCAAGTGATATTTACAATTCCAGGCAGATGGCAGAAGTCATCAGAGAAGGAATGAAAAGACAGCACATATTTTAGATAATGTGTCAAAAGATGGTTCATCTGTACAACACATGACATACTGTTAGGAATAAAATTACCAAAACCCCTTTCTTGTCCAAATTATTTTACATTACAAATTGGGCAATATGTCAAAAAGAAAAAAACAAACTAAATAGCATGAAATAAATATCTGCAGTGGTTTGAAAAATAATGTTGAGAAGAAAAATACATAGATTTTATGGTAGAATCTCTCATTTAACTTTGAGAGAGTTTTGGGTTTCCATCTTTTTTAGATTATGCATTTTTCATTAAAATTATAGAATATAAAATAGTTTGGGTTGGAAAAGACCTTAAGAATCACCTAGTTCCCGTTCCCCTATCACAGATAGGGACACCTTCCACTAGACAAGATTGCTCAAAGCCCCATCCAACCTGGCCTTGAACACTTTCAGGGCTGGAACTTCACAGCTTCTCTGGGCAAACTGTTCCAGTGCCTTACCACCCTCACAGTGAAGAATTTCTCCCAAATATTTAATCTAAATTTCCCCTCTTTCAGTTTAAAGCTATCATCCCTTGTCCTATTACTTCTGCTTTGTAACATGCAGTAATAGTGCCTCTACTTTACCAACTATTTTGTGCACTCCTGGAAGTGAACACTACTTTGAATTTCCTAGAGGTGGAAAAGCTCTAATTTGAGTAAAAGTTCAGTGTAATTCTTCTGCATTTTTTTCCCCTGGGTGTATGCAATTATTTTCTTATTGTGTACTATTCAGCTTGCATGCTGAGTATCCTGAAGAGTAACTAATTTTAAATGCTCAAATGTTGAATTGATACTAGTAACTGGCAAAATGAAAACTTCCATGATTCTCAAGGTCTTGAGGTAAGACGAAAAGTTTACTGGAAAATATTTGCAACGATTAGTTTTTAGAGATTAATATTTATAAGGTTTTTAATATTTAAAGATAAAAGTAGTAACCAGATGGAATTGAAATACTGTGTCAAACTTTGTGTATAATTTCAGCCTACCTGACCAAAATCTGTCATTTATGCATGAAATATTCACTTTGCTTTCTTGTCTCTTCCATGCACAAAATAACTACTATATTATTTTCACAGATTTCTGTAGTCTTTAGCCTGTAAAGGACAATTCTAATTGTCTGTGCTGTGCTTGAGTGCAGTATGAGCATCTGCTTCTAAAAGACCCTTATGTTTTTAATATCATAAATTTAACCAGCCAAAACCAACCAAGCTTGGAGAGGTGGATTATTGTGCAACATAAACTATCGATAGGCCTCACTATATTTATGTGAAAAAAATTTCATCAGTGTCAGAGTTATATTCCAAGATACTAGGTTATGAAAATCTTTCAGGAAAAGTAAGGGAAATCTCAGAATTGCAGACATGTGAAAACATGTCTGGATAAAGTTGAAGGGAATATATAGTTTAGTTCTGCTTTCTATGAGGGTGAAGTAAGCAAATGAGCTTTGTTTTAAAGTCTAACATTCTGTGACTATGTATTTTATACTGTGTAATATGATTTATTTATGCTTTAGCAGTCAAACTCTTACATGTGCCATATATTCAGTTCTGTGTATGTGTTATTCTCAGTCTATAGAATGGCAGATGCTTGCAATATGGAATGCTGTTGTCCCTTCCAGCTCTTTTTTCTAAGTTGGATAGGTCTTATAATACAGCTACGTAAAGAAGCACTAGCTGTTCAACTTCAGCAGCAAAGTATTGCTCATAGGTAAAAATGTGGCTCAAATTGTGAATTCTACCAGACGGGAGATAATTTGCTTTATGTGTTTGGGAAACGTGCAGCTGATGCTTGCAACAGCAAGCTGCAGCTCATTTTTATATATATACGTTTTTATAACACCTGGAATAAACAAAAGTGTCACATCCTGAATCTACCACGTTAAAAAAGAGATTTGTGAGACAAGGTCAGTCATATGTTGTGCTTCCATACCTAGTCTATCTAGGTTGGGATAACTAGGGTCCTGGAAAGAAGAGGTGCTGCACAGAAGAGAGATTTCTGAAGTAAATGATCTTGGAGAAAAAAAAATAAGAGCGGCGAGGGGTGGGAAGCTGGCGAAGAGGGCAAGGAAGGCAGAAAGTATGGGAAGTAGAAAGTGAAGATTGTGGTTGGAGAGGGAAACTGGGAAGTAGGGAAAGGTCCCAGCCATCAGTGAGCTTCATGGACACAAATGCTGAGGGATGCCCAGGGGCCCTGGCTGGTGATGTATGCAGCATGGCATGCACTGGTACAACTTTCTGCCCCACTTCCCTGGGTGGTGTCAACCTTCAATCTGGGCACTGAAGACCCAGGGAACCTGGTATAATCGGGGGACATAGTGAGCAAGTATGCCAGATAACTGAGTGATGTGTTAGGGAATCTTTCAGGTTGTTAATCTGCACTATGGGTTTACTTCATCTCATCTATGACAGTAGTGAGTATATTTTTTTTTAATTCAGATTTGAGATTGATTCAGATTTGTTTTACTAAAAGATTATGTTTACTTTTTCATAACTTGCATCTGGCTTTGTCCTTTAACTTGTTCTCTTTAAAGGTTTAGTGTGTTCTTAGTGCTTAATTTTAAAGTTACACTGTACTTATAGGATTTTAAGAATCACCTTAGTGTGATGAATGGAAAAGTGTATATTTTTCAGTTGTATTAAAAAATTCTTTGATATCTATTTATTCACCCTCATGTGATTACACAGGATTGAGATTTTCATACATTTTATTAATCATTACTTTACTCAAGATTTTACTCATCCAGATACTATTTGCTATTGGGTCTGTATTTACGTCTGATATATATATTTATACTTCTATCTTTATCTGTGTATATATGGCTTAATTTATATCCTATTATTTTTCAGAGAGAAAGGTCAGTGAAGTCCAAAATTAATTAATCAATTAATTAATTTTTAAAGCCCTGTTTCAGAATCAAGAGGACAAGACATAAAATTGCATCCGAAATAGCCTGTGACACTCAGGTTTTTGATCTTCTTTTCTCTGCAAAAGATTATGACCTGTATATAGATACCTGAATAGGAACTACCTCATTATTTCTTCATATTTTTCTCATACAATTATGTTCTTCTCCAGAAACACTTTTGATCTATTTTACTATGCATAAATCATATCTGAGTTCGCATAGCAATCTGACCTTGGGAAAATTGGGCTCTTTCAGGTATAAACTCTATTTCAGAAATCAATAGAGGTTGTAGGGATCTAGTTGCAAAAATTGTTGGAAATAGGAAGACATTTCTTTTGCAAAGTTTCATATTGAATTAGTTTTGAAGTCTATGCATGCCTAATTTTATGCGTGTAAAATGAGCTAGAAGCAAAACCTTTCAACAAATACACAAACATGGTAATAAGATGTACTAATCTCTTAAGACTAGCAAAGCTGTGGTAAAAGCTAAATCAGGAACATTTGATGTTGATTTTATGATCACAGCTTACCCAATCACGATCATTTTCTTGTATATCTGAAAATATTTAAACTAAATAAACATCTACTAACTGACCCACTGGATATTCACTCATGAAGGAAAGCTTAGGACTTGTATGAGCTGAGAATTTTCCATGAAATCATAAGGATGAATTGGGGTACAGGTGAAATAAGGGGCCATGAAAACTGTATTGAGTTCTTTCCAAGCCAAGACAGTAGACCTGAAGGTAGTGAACTGATGAAGTATCTTCCTGGGCCATGAGGTCAACCCCCCTGATTTACACATAGCATGTACACAGGAGCTACTTTAGGTCAGTGAAGTTTTGTTCTATCTCAAGACTCTCTGAAAATGACCCATTGCAGAGAGTTAGTGAAAAAAAAGCAAGAGTAATACACTCACTGTATTTACAGAGTAATCAGCTCAAGTAGTTTAGGGAGTTCCTGACTAATTTTTCTTCAATAAATTTTTAATATAAATGCAATAAATGCAAAATAATCACTTTTTGCATTTGCAGTTTAGGTCTTTCCTTTTTTGAGACAATAAATTCCACATTTACTTACACACTATTTGAAAAAACTCTCATTTCCTCCTTTTTACTTGATGCTTTATGATATCTTTGGGTTCTTCTTAATTTTAATCTTTTTTTTAAAATTATAGATTTCTATTATTGTACCCTCTTCAGTGACTCTTCCAATCATTCCTTATATAGGGACTGTGGAATGTCTTTCATCAGCTTTGTCACGGTTATCATACTTTTCCTAGACTTATTAAACCCATTCTGAAAGAAGGAGGTAGGACAAAGTTAGTGTTTGAGATATGCATACCCAGTTAATCTACTGACACAAAGAAAGTTTTGAGTCATTTCCTTAGCAAAGAGAAGTTTGGACTAGCAATGAGAATCTATGTACTTACACGAGATACTTTGTGATAATTAGCATTGAATCACAGAATCATAGAATATGCTGAGTTGCAAAGGACCCATCAGGATCATTGAGTCCAACTCCTGGCTCTGAGCAGGTCTCCCCAAGGATCACATCATGCTCCTGAGAGTGCTGTCCAAGTGATTCTTTAAGTCAGATAGGCTTGGTGCTGTGATACTTAATTTTAGTCCATTAAAGGGGAACTTGCACTGCTTTAGTCTCTCTTTAGTTATTTCAATCATTGCTGCAGCATTAAGTTTATTATAAAAATGAACTCCTATTTGTGAATAGTGAATGGAAGTATACAAGCAGAGAGAAAAACCTTTCGATTTGAGTCAAATTTATGTGGTGCAATTTTACAGTCTTCTTAAATAATCTTATGACATATGAGAATTACCTCTTTACTAATAAATTTATAGTAACATCCCAGATTCCAGTGCTCTTGGCTTGGCACCTCTATTTCCCTTCCCTCTCTTCATCTTTTGGTGATTACACATCCAAAAGGCCTTTGGATAGAGCTGCTTTGAGATAATGCTGTGGTGTTCTGGAGGCAGTGTCTTTACACATGACTTTCTTGGAATCATCCCAGTTCTGCTTATATGAAATTACATTAAAGTAGCCATACCACAGGGGTGAACAGGCTAGATTGCCTTGTTCCTCTGTGTCTTCAGGACAAATACCTAATACTCCTTTTGCAGCCAGGATAGGTCTTGCTTATGACCTTCATGCAGGGAGGTTCAAAATCCTATCAAACTTATCTCAGGAAATCTTAGTCTTTCCAGTCTCTACTTTGAGCATCTTTTGTTTCTCTTTAGACATGTTAGATGATTGTTACTGCATTAAAACTCTCTTTCCAGAGAATTTACACCATTACTTCATATGTAATCTCTGAAGGAGGGATTGATTGTAACTGACAACTTAGTGGTTTTGTTTTGTTTTGATATTTGTCTCAGACAATGGGAAGAAGTCTTGTACCTCTTTTTAAGGAAAATTAATCACAAACTGTCAAGGAACACCTTCCCATTTTTCTCGACCTTATGAATGTTTAATTCTGGATGGCAGTGGTCACTAAAGCATATTTCTTTACTCTTTGTTTTAGTGCACCCAAGCTGGCAAGCATAACTTATGAGAGACAGTGCTTTCAGCATTTATGTCTCATTTAGCATCATGCAAGAGTTCTTGTGATAAGAACAGCTAGTTTCAGATTTTTTTAGCATCTATTATCTCCATTTATTTCCATGTGTGGAGAATACTGAGGTTGGTAGATCACCATCTCCTCCACTAGAACGTTGCAATAGTTTTCCGCAACATGTTCTTACTATGAAGTGAACTGGTCCAGAAGTCATTACAAATATTGATTATTTGCATTTAATTAAAACATCAAGATATATTAGCTGACTGCAGAATAATGGCAAAATGTTATTTTGGCAGTGGAAAATTCAATCCTATCATGTATCTTTAAGAAAGTTTCCAATAAATATAAGAAGTGAAACTATGTGCTGGATATTAGGAAATTCTCATTTAATGCTGTGTAAAGTTCTGATCACTAAAGATCAATATCAAGACCCTTATTTCTAAGGGTCTTAGAAATAAAAACCCCAAACAACTGTAATGATCAAGAGGAGAAAAGTCCTACAGTGTATAAGGGGAAGAATAAAGGATACATCCAAGTACTGTTACCTATATCAGAAGTATATATATATATAT
>VYZS01027690.1:5311-15726 GCA_013400695.1 Neodrepanis coruscans | reverse complement strand
ATATAATATAATATAATATAATATAATATAATATAATATAATATAATATAATATAATATAATATATAATTTTTGTACACATGTGTATGAACAGGGTGTTTATTTCAGCGAGCTTTCTAGGCTACTTTAAGTTTTAGGTAAGCAGCTAAAGTTTGAAACACTTACCTTTAGTAAACTTCCAGAATCTGTTTCTGTTGAGTCTTAATTTTTCAATAGAGAAAGTGCAGAAAAAAGAAACAGGAAAGAGCTGCCATGTTTTCAAAGGTAACATTAAGCAATATTTTTTCCTCTTGAAAAGGAAACAGAACTCAGTAATCTCACAAAGAATAATAAAGATTTAAACACAGAAAAGAATGGAGTATTCAATCTACTAACTCTTCCTACCGAAGCAGGAATTTTCTCTTCAATCTGTCTTTGAATCTAGCTTTAAAAATTTCAACAGAACTTGAAATACTTTGTACTTCCATTTTTCCCCACTCTTTCATATTTTTTTCTTTTTTCTTCCCTTTCTATTGGCATCCTTTTGATGCTTCGCAGTCTTTCTTTTCATGTCATATTACTGTGGAACAATGTTTACATATAAAGTGCTGTTTATATAAGTAAAGTATAATATATAGGGTATTGACAGAGGTGTGGATTATCTGCCTGGGATGAGAAGAATTCTGCACCATTCCATTCACACAGAAGAGATTTCTTTTCTTTTAGCAACTTACGATACATCAGTCTTTGTCAAAGTCTATTTACTAGGAATTAGCTGAGGCATATTTCTTCAGTGATTCAAGTCCTTCTTTATTATTCCTCATTACTTGATGTTCCACCTGATTTAATCTCATCTGCATACTGGGAAACTGCCCTTAGACTCATTATTCTGGTTGTATTATGATATGCTTGATAAAGCTGAATTAGCTATTTCTCTCTATTATATAAGGAAGTTTGTCTCTGTATATGTAAACTATTGATGCCAGATCTAACACCACATCTTTGACACCATTATAATTTCATTTGAAATTTATGGTGGCAATATGTTAAAAGCAGTAGTAGAATGCCAATAAAAGTTGCCAGGAATGAGAAAGTTGTAGTTAAGTCTTGTTATATATCCCCAGTTATTCTTTCAGCTATTTCAAGATAGGATTGTTTTAAACCAACAGTTTGTTATTGCCAATCTCCAGATATCTTTCCTGAAATGAAAAGTCTTCTGACTAATGAGAACTAGGTCTGGTGGCTATAACTAGTGACAACAGCTAGTTTATATTCTGGAAACACATATTTTTGCAGATTTGGAGTTATTATGTACTTATAGGCAAAATGTGCACAGAAGGAAAATATTTGGTGTAAAGCCCTCTATTTCCTTATATTAAAAGGAGCCACAACTAAAAGGCTTATAGTTAATTATTTCATGTTCTTTAGAAAGTTCATGTCCAATCTAAACTTTATGATAGAAAATCATTACTAAAATTGACAACCTGTGCTTTTCACCACAATAGTTCATCATGCAATAGCAGGAACTTCTTGGAATATTGTCATAATTGTTGTTCATTTGTTATCTGTCTAGAAATAAATCTTTGTTACCAAAATTTTTTCCTATGCAATGTATAAAATTAAGGCTAAAATAAAAACTAGATCTATTTAAATAAATCCCCATATAAAAGAATATCTAAACTGAAAACAAAGAATTTTTTTCTCAGTTTTCAGTTAAACTTCACATGACTTTGACAAGATCTGGATATCCACTGCAGTTTGCATGAAAAAATATTAACTTCACTCCAGTTTTATGTTTTTTAGTGACTTCTGCATGGCTCGACATTTAGAGTTTACTCAATAGCAGCAGTGATCAATGGATTTAGTATGTTTTCACTGCAAAACAAAGCTGTTTACTCATTATAAAATTGTGGTAATATAAACAGGGCCGAAGAAAGATATTTTCTGAATCTATAAAAATAATAAATTTATTTTTTCAGGTTTCTTTTTTAAGAATATTTTAGTATTTCCTGGTTCTAGAAGGATAAGTAACAAGCTATTACATAAAGGGCATTTACTTCAGGATTTTTATCATACTAGAAATAAATGAATACTCCAATTCTCAGATTTGTAAATCAAAAAGATTTAGCTAATATATTCATTAATGGTTAATTTTCCTGGAATGAGAAATTCCAAAGTTTGGTCATCATTCTGTCATTGTTTCTTGACGAGAAGTAAATTCAAACCAGAATCTGAGAGCATTTGATGACAGCTTAGGAGTGGATTTTCAGTTTTCCTCCTCACCCTACTTTTCTAAATAGCAAATAATTAATTACATCCTGTCATCCTGGGTCAAAATAAGACAGCACATTCTAGAAGCTTCATTAATCTTTTCTCATAAACCTTGAAGTTGTGTGAGATGCAACATAAACTCAGATCCAATGATAAAGTGACAACAAAAAAAGAGTAATAGGACATCNGGGTGAAAGGACAGCTGTGCATTTTCCATCCCTGCTAACCCTCCAAGACATCTTGCCTTTAAACTCTGTATCAGTAGGACTACTTTAGTTCACTAGGTGCTTTAGCAAAAATGGTGTGTCTATTCAGGTTGGAAGTGCTCAGGCTGCATAAGCCAAACCAAGGTTTGTTTAGCTTTTGAGTGATGTCTTATTAACATGTCTTTTGTGGATGGTGAAGAAGCATAAAACTGGAAAAGAAAAAAAAAAAAAAGAAAAAAGGGCAATTCTTAGCCCATAAAACGAATTTAACAAAAAAAAAAAAAAAAAAAAAAAAGAGAGAAAAAAAGAAAGAAAGAAAGAGAAGGCATAAGCTAAGAGAAACTATTAAAAACCATGAGTGCATACATTCTCATAACTGTGCCAGGAACATTATTAATCTTTTTCTTGTTTTTTTAAATTTTATCAAGTGGAAGAATACATGTCATAAGAAATATTAAAATGGTGGATCTTTATAACCATTTATAGGATTTTTAATATTTGAGAATGCTTCTAATAAAGCACTCACTACATTGATAAATTTGTCATTAAGTCATTAATAAAATATATTCTAATAAACACCAATCACAGTTCAGGTTTGTCTTCTACAGTAATAGTTCCCTAATCCTTACTCTCATTCTCTATTTAGATTTTCTTTACTTTTTATGGTTAATTTTCATTTTTGTTAATTTGGCATCATGTCAAAAAAGTCAAACAATGTTTATCTTAGTATCTATTCAACTTTTGATCTGTATAGAACATGGCTGGTGATGTATTAAACACTTTTTTTTTTCCAACAGATTTCTAATCAATACAGAAGTAGCAGAAATTAGTGGCTTGAATTCAGTGACCTTCAGTCACTATAACATCATGTTTGAGACATAGGTAATTCACTTTCCTCACAAGCAGGTTTATTGTGTGTCTTCCCTTTCTAATAGTTGAAATGAACAAAGGCAATAAAAGGAACTAAGACACATAGACAACTCTTTAACTAATATTATGAGCACTTCAGACATGTTTTGAAAATGGTTTCTGCTCAGTACAACCTTCCTGTACTTATCTCTTTCATCAAAACCTGAAAGGAATTGAAAGACAGGCTAATTTAAGAGAAACATTCAGAGACTTGAGAGTATGGATTGAAAGACTAATTACAAGCTTTCAGTACTCCCCTTTGTTTCTGTTTTCCATTTGTACCTTTCCTTCAGAAAGAAAAAAAGTCAATTTCTACTACAATTAGCTAATAATATTTAGTTTCTCATCCTACATTATATTTTTTTCCACATCTTGATGTCTTTGGGGCTTCTACATCCTGTCAAGAAAAAAACAAAGTGGGGGAAATACGATCGTGTAAATTTGATGGAAAAGCCATTCAACTGTTCAGTTTTATAAATTATGCACAAATATTGACTTATGTATGCCGTAAGACCTCCTAGAATAGGGCCCCAGCATGTGCATCTGTTGAAAGAGCCTGCCAAAAAAAGTGTGTTTCAGCCTCCAACATGCAAAATATGCATATTCAATTACAAAAAATCATGACATCATTTCAAAAAGGTTTCAGTAACTTGCTGCAGTCCCCAGGAAGCAATAACTTGCGTGCCAACAACTCATGTAAGTTTTATGTATCTATTTAACTTGCTTAAACAACAACACAAAAAATAAATTAACATTACTGCATGGCATTTCTCCTAACACACAATGCACTGGAATTCCCTCTTAAGAATGTTATTACATATAACAATGTATATGCAAGCATCTCTCTATTTTGTGCACAATTTTTAGAGGAGTGTAGAACAAGTGACCATAAGCTCACGGGTTCAAAATGCTTTTATTTGCTGGATGCTTTTCTTTTAGATGCTTTTTTTGCTTCAGTGTACTTGACAATATTTTTCTCTAACTTCTCAAACAGAGTCAAAACTACAACACTGAATGTTATGAAAAGGAACTCACACTTTGAAGCATTACCTTTGGCATTTTCTTTCTATTTAAGTTATAATTTGGGATTGATTAATGTACACACATTCCTCTGAATAAGAATATGAATTTTCCTTTCATGGACAAAAGACATGTCTTGTACTCATGTTTGTTTTTCTTCTTAGATCCTCTATGCCATTCCCATGTGTGCTACAGTCCCTACAAAATGACTAGAAATAGAATAAGAACTCTACATCATACCTAAAAAAAATATAGATAGGCTGACCTAACCACAGGCATACTTTTAATGAACACAATTTTGAGTGTTTTATACAGCTGTAATCTAAGATTAGGAACATCTGGTTCTGGTGTTAAATTAGCACTATGAAGATATATGACAGTGAAAATTTCATGACATTTTCAGAACACATAAAGTACCCTGGGCTTAGATAAATTCAGACCTAACTCATTTTGAAACATGAAGGTTGTAGCCTTGTCAAAACAAGTCTGAATAATGATAACACTATAATGATTTGTTGAAGTTCTTATTAGGAATAATAAGGAGAGTTTTAAATTATCATCTGTGTTAGTGTTTCATCTGCATGGGAATCATATAGAATTAGGTTTGAGAATAATAAAACCTCAGCAGAAAGGCCAAGTTATTACTGGGATAGAAAGACAAAGTCCTGTGAAACCATTTAATTTTATTTCATTATATTTTACTTTCTGGGAATATTTAGTAAGGGGACAAAAAACAATGGATTTGGAAGGCAGCTTTGTCTTCAGCGCTACATCTGTATGAGTGCAGTTCTGGATCTATGGATGCAGAGCACTGCATCAACATAACAAGGACGTTGCTGTGAAAAAATCCACCCTGATCAGACTTAAAAGGTACCTTGTGCACATGTGCTTCAGAGAGCCTTTTCCAATTTATTTCACATTTTTCAAAGAGCTGTATTTCTAGACATACAGAGCCTATAAACCAATCCAAAACCAATTTTGGACACCAGTTTGCTAAAGCGAGTACTTGATGGGAAGCAGAATTGAACAACTAGCTGTAAATTGAAGCTTATGTGTATTTGAATGATAGTATCTATTTTGCATTGACGGTGTGTTTACATGCCAGTGAATGTAGGGACAAAGGGAGTCTTTAAGGACCCCTATGACTCAAAGGCTTTACTATTTAATTTAGATAGGAAAACCAAAGTGTAAAATGAAATGGACCATAAGCATATAGTAGGTCTCTGCTATCAATGACTGAATGCCAGTATTTGTAGAAAAGGTGGGTCCATTGGGCAGACTAAGCTTTGATCAAATAAAGAACTGTTCTGCAGGAGCTATGAAATACCAAACATTTAGATTAGATTATGTCTGTCTTTCAAGCATTAAAAACTGCATATGTTACTTGTTGGTAATAGTTACTTTGGAAGAGTCAAACAAAGCTTTTCCTTTCCTTTTTATAGGACTGCAAACAAAGAATGGGATCATATTAAAGGAGATGGATCAAATGCAGGTATTTTGCCTATGTTCTGTATTCCCTTGTTTAATTGAAGCATTTTAAATTAAGGTTTTTCAGAAATGACTGAAGGAATTTGTATCTGGATTTTAATTCTCAGCCTATCATGAATGGAAAAAAGATCCATTTTTAGAACTCCCACTACCTTTCAGTAGAATGAAATTTGATGAGTAGAAAATGCACAGAAAATTGAAGAGAAAAAAACCCAACCATATATGCATGGAAAATATTTCTTGCACCAAATTTTTACTGATTTTTTTTTTTAATGAAAGCTGTGATGTAAACCAAATGGAATCAAATTAACAGTGAGTTATTTTAACTGTCTCTGAATAAGGCTGCATTGAAAAAGTTTAAATCCATTTTTATCTTAAATTTTCAAAATTATGGTTATTTGCAAATAATAAATATGAGGCCAGTTATTGTCAAATAGATAAGAATTTTATGGAAGTACCATGATTGAACAGAAATCACACAGCCTTGCAAATATATAACACTCAAATTTAGTAAGAAAATAATGAAACCAAGAATTTTAATATTCTGGAAATAAAGACAGGAAAGATTGTGCTATTCCATTAGTATCTATCAAGACTTCTATCATGATATGAATGACAGTGGTATCTGAGGTAGTATTAAAAAGAGATACAGAGAAAGTCAGAGAAAAGGAGGAAGTGTGAGAGGAAGAAGGTCAAGACCACTCTGTGCATACCAAAACAATACATTTAAAAATTGTGAGATATATTGCAATTTTTCCCCCATTATGATCAGGCTGAAGAATATTACTAACTACATATCAAATGAGCAGCCCATCTGGATGTAGTAGCAAAAATATGATGCATTGTGGAAGTGTGATGCAAGCTGTAGATACTGTAGCATTTTCTTTTTTTGTCTGTAGGCAGATGGCAAAAGAAATTGTTAGTGAGATGAGATATAAATTCCTTTAGTACTAGAACTCCAACCAAGACATAACAAGTCTGGATTCTTAATTAGATTAACCTACAGAATTATTAGACTAATAATTACTGTCTTATTTCCATCTCTCAGAGACAAATTTCTGTCCAGAGTTTTGAAGAGTATTATTCTATTAATCCATCTGTCAGTAGCTTTTTTAATATTAAAAAAATATATTTCAGTTATTTTAATAAATAGTTAAGAGCTGAATGGAAATATAGGTAAAGAAAAAGATTCAAATTGATAACATGTACTGTCTTAGACATAAAAAGTTCTAATAGTAAGTGTTACTGCCACAGAAGCTTTGGAAGGACTGTATGCAAGGGGGCTATTCCTAAAGTTTTATAGTTTGCATTTTTACTGTTAACATTACTTTGACAATTTAAAAAATAATAAAAATAAAAACCATACTCTATGGATAAAGATAGCAATCAATTTCAAAAGTTCTAAAATTTTGAAAAATAGCTTTTGCAAACACATGAAATTAATTCAAGTTTTACCACCCATGAGGTCAAATTCTCATAAGTGTAAATAAAATAGGTGAGCCTTAACATTCACTGAGAAGAAAGCATGAGTGAAGACCTGGGTTTCAAGATTACTTGCACAGAGACATCTCTTTTGGAAAGCCGTCCCAGAATTCCACCCATTTATATAAAAACTTTCAAGGTCATAAATGGTCATATTCATACTTTCTACCTTCTCTGGTTATTTTTGAGGAATTATATTCTGGCAGAAACTTCTACAAGGTTTAGCAAGAATAGTAGCTTCTTGGAGAAGGGTATGATTCCAAGGCCTGAAGATTCTGGATCCATTTGCATCAGAATCAATTTAAAAGTTGACCACTGAAAAGCATCACTGAAAGTATTAAGTAATCAGGAACTGCATGGTTCCAGAGCTTAAAAAAGAAAGAAAATATAAAATTAGGTGTTATATGACTAGGAAGGAAGACAAATTTTTAACTTCTCCTCTTTTGATATTATTAGAGTAACTTTCTAAAGGGATAATTCAGATTAAAGTCATATCTTATTGTAACATCTTCTAGAAACACCTAACTTTATAGCTAGTGGAATTTAATTATCAATATCAGAGCAATAATTGAGAAATTTGTATTATGATTGCACAGAGAGATGGTGTACAGTAAAAAGCAATTACAAGATTGAGTGGTATACATATGCGAATGAAAGGATGTTGACTCTGTTAGAAGTTGTGCACAGATCTCCTTTAGATGGTTATTTGCATGCAACAAGATACACACAACTTCTCTATGGAGATAAACAGATCCCACATGAAAGTCCTTTCAGTTATTATGGTTACAATGCAGTAACAATAGTATGAATTGATAAGAAATATTTTTTGTCTCTCCTTAGGCCAGGTTTTTCATATAATATTTTACACAGTGACTTACCTTAGTATCTAAGAATAGCTTACGTGATTGTTTCAAAAAACATGTTACCATGGAACTGATGTCTTTCCAGGCTGAGCAGACACGGCAGGAAGGCGTGGTCCAAAGCACCTTATTACTTTAGAAAACTAAACCAACACCAAATTCTAGATTAAATGTACTTTTTTTTTTAAACCACAACAGAAAGATGAATTTTATTTCCAAATATTTTTCCGTCATTAGCAGAAGAAACAGTTTAGAAGGTGTATAAACTCCAGCTCAGGGCCTGGATTTTCTTTTAAATAGAAGTCAGTATTGGGTAAACTTGGAACTCCTATCCTGTGAGCTGAAAAAGATCTAGTTGCATGAGAATTTTAAAAAATGAAAATTTATGTCATGTAGTAGAAGAACCCCCCTTTTGAATACCAAAAATTTGTGTTTCTAAAACATTCAGGTGTCTTTGATAATCCAACATTAGAACTACTTCAGTCATAAGAAAAATTAAGATAAAGATGTAAAAATAAGTGAAAACCTTGCCTGCAGTTTGGAAAGAGTCATTAATAAGCACTTTTCTAGAGCCTCATAAAATGATTCCATGATCACAAATAGAAGTAAACTTGGGTATATTTGAATATATGATCACTGATACTTAAGAATTGCTCCAATTCCCTTAGTACTAAATGAAGAAATATCATAAGATGAACAAAAAAATATATAGTAGAAAATTATGGAAAGAGTTTTCAACAACTGTACTTTCTTCATTGAACTACACTTTGACAGTACAATATCCTATTGACCCTCTGGGTGGCCCCTATCTAATTATACATTTTTTATGTCTTCAAATATAGTTTCTTTTAAGCAATATTTTCTTTAATTTATATGATTATTCAAATCAGAAGCCACAAAGATAATGTTTTTTAACTTCCTTTCTGATGAATAATAAATGTCACATAGGAATTAGAAAGTAGGATGTAGTCGCATGTGCCATCTGCTGCATATGGGAACAGAAGAAAGATATTAGACTTTAAATTAGGGGTTTCTTTCATAGAAGCTCAAAGATAAAAGGAAACCACACTGATCACTTGGAAAGTAATACTACTTTCTATCAGTCATTAGAAATCTATCAGTGCCTAGAAAATTTCAGAATATGACAATATACAATTGAGACCTCTCTAAGTCAAATATACAAAGTCTATTTAAAATAGAAATTGATGTCTTTAATGTCATGCAGTCTTCTGATTATTTAGTTTCTTTTCTGTTTTTTCTAGATGCCTAAGGCTTGCTATCGTAGGATACGTGGAGACACTACTGAATTAAAATACAAAACCTTGCATGTTGTATTCCCATGGTAGCTGACTATTTGCAACAGTAAGGAGAGCTACATATATACATAAAAATTCGCTTACCTAAATGTGAGACAGTGGATCCATTATTAGTAGTTCTGTTTATTGGGTCGGAACTGGGTAATGTGCATGTGTTGGGAGAACTCATATGGCTGCAGCTCTGTGGCAGCCTCGGGCTCATGGAGAGCACATGGTAAGGCTGTCAATCAAACAGCCAGGCTGGTAGCCCACTGACACCATGCTCCCTGGAACCCAGACTCAGCCTCTGATGGGCTACACTGCCCCTCTCTCTGGCCTGGAAGGCAATGAGTGATCAGTGAGCTGGACATCCCACCTGGGAGGGGTAGCCAAAGCACATAAATACAGGACCACATCACCATCTCATCTTCCTCTGGACATCACCATATAAGGTACTCTGGCAGTAATTATTTTTCCTTTATTCTTCCCCCTTTCTTTATTTCTCTGTTTCCCTCTCTTTACTCCCAGTTTGTCTCTTAATGTATTTTCTTTCTGTATTCTTTTCTTTACTCTTAATCTCTTTTGGATAACTTAAAACCAATAGGTTGTATTTTACTATGCAGGTGTGAGGTGCTTTGTGCTGGGTATTTCGGTGAAGTATTTCTGCCTTGGTTTCATGTTATCCCTGTAAAACTTTGACCAAAAAATTAATATTCTTACAAAATTAAAAGAAAATCTCTTGGGAAAATGTGTCATCATTTTCTCGTTATGCAGTTTCGAGGCTATTAGTGAACTAAAAGGCTTTCAAAAGTTTGGTGAGCAAGCTTTAAAATCTTAAATGTATTTTTTAAAGTAATACTTCCAGTTAAGCTTGTGCCTTTGGGACTGGTTTTACACTACAAAAAA
>VYZS01027682.1:1682-20794 GCA_013400695.1 Neodrepanis coruscans | reverse complement strand
AGGTTCACTTCTCCTATTATATATTTAGTGGGCTTTTATTTTCTTTCAAAAACCACAACTAATTCATTGGATCCTGCTGCTTGTTTTAGCAATGCAAATTATGAAAATAAGAAGTTTATTTGTCCTTTGTGTTCCTGGAAATTTTTACTCCTGAATAATAGTGACTAACCACCAACAATTGCAGTTACATGGATCTTTCATAGAATCACCTGCTACCTAAAATGAGCATAAACTTAAATGTCATGTTTTGTTGCCATACCAGCTGATAAAGCAAATGTAGGCTATTTATCAGATAGCTGAATAATGACAGATTACCCTAACCCTATACCCTAACGCTATCAAGTACTGATAAGGATCCTGAATATGGTCTACCATGCTATAAAATCTGGAAATTCTCCCCTGTTATCTATTATACCTATATATGCAATGTAATCTTCTTCAATGTCAGTTAAAAAAAATCCAAAGTTAATTTCCTGGAACCAGGAAGTAAAAACTTGACTGAGGTCCTGATTTGTCTTGTATCTTTGATGTTTGGCTCTACAAAGCTAAACTGTGTCAGAGTGCTCTATGAGTTTCCCATCTGTAGTGCTATCCAATCCCACAAGTCATCATTTAGACCCTTCAGAAGTAACAAAGACGTAATTATGTGTTAACAAGAGAGAGCTACAATTAAAATATTTTGCTTTCTCTCCCCTCATGGTTTTCAAACTCAAAGGAAGCTACAGGAAACATCTAAAATTCAGAATCACTTTGGAGAACACTTTTCGGTTCATTACATTCTTTCTGCTGTGGCTTGTTGCATCTGCAATGCTACATCACACCCTGACATGCTGCATCATGTCTGAAGTGACTGTCTGTGCAATATGATTGATCTAACAACAGTTGTTTTGCCAGCCAAAAAACCATGAGACTTTAAGGGCTTTCATTAGGGTTGTTTTTATATACTGGATGTGTTTATTTGAGTTTGTTGTCATTGTGATTTTTCCTCCCCTCTCCAAAAGATGCTTATTTTTCACTTTTTCTATAAAGGCAAGTATTCCATTTCCCTTCCCCATACAGCTCCAACATTTAAACCAGTGCCCATAGGGCCACCTGGCACTCTCAGGTGGCAGCATTCTTGTCTCACTTTTCCAGTTATGGAATATTTCTGTTCCATCTTCCCTTAACGATATTACACCTGCAAATATTCGTTCAACTAGCTCTGGCATTTAAACATCAGTAATATAGTCATGCTGTGCTAGTCGTTTGAAATATTAGGTACTAACAGTCTTTAATAAATATGTTAATTTATTTTCTGCCTAGCAACTCTGAGATTACACAACAGATTAAAGTTAGCTGTTTTACATTTTAAATAGAACTAATGTCCGCATTGAATGGCAAATTGTGAAGGTCCATTTCAGAAGACTGCTTATGATTCATTACTAAATTGATGTATATTTATTTTTCAAAAATCTTCAGATTTTAATGTCATGCTGAGGTTTTCTGGTATCATAGATACTCACTTTAAATAACTGGAGCTACACTACCCAGAAAAAAACAGCCTGATAGCTAAAATACAGATTGAAAAGGCCTAGAACCTCTTTGGATAGATCACTTGTATCTCAGAAAAAAATTGTCTAGAACATGTTGAAAGTTATTACTTCATAGAAAGTAAGTAAGGCATGCAAAATGCTTAGGTATTGTAGATATCTGCAGTTTTGCAGTGCTCCCTCCTGTATAAAGAAGATAACAGGAGGAAGGGAAGGGGGGAGAGTTCCAGAGGGGAGAAATGAGATTAAAAGAAGTAAACATACCTCATATCTTTTTAATAATTTATTTTTTCACTGAAAATCCATTCAATAACCACTGAACTAAAGCAAGCTGCCCCTTTTTCCAACATGGCATTTCTGCTTTAAGTCTGCAAGAATAATATTGGAAGTATTTGCAGGTTTATTATAAAGTAAGGAGAAGAGGCATGATAGAGTACGGTTTACCAGTGCTTTGGCATTTTCCTCCATCTAAAGGATAATGGCATATGAAAGTGCAGCAAGAGCACTCTGAAAGGCCTATCTGAGACAGGTGCTGATGAAATTCTTCTGCACTCCACAGAGGTGTGGCTATATTTTTAATCCTGTGTTCAGATCTGGGACCTTCATTACAAGCAACTCACTGAGGTGCTGGAGCATGTCCAGAGAAGGGAAACAGTGCTGGTGGAGGGTCTGAAGCACAAGTCATGCAAGGAGTGACTGAGGGAGCTGAGGGTGTTTAGCCTGAAAAAAAGGCTCAGAGGAGACCTTACCTTCTCTAAACTATTTGAAAGGAGATTGTGGCCAGGTAGGGGTCAGTCTTCTCTCTCAAGTAACAAGAGATAGAACAAGAAGAAACAACTTCAAGATACACCAGGGGAGTTTTAGACTGGATATTAGGAAAAATTGCTTTGCAGAAAGAGTTGGGAAGCACTGGAACAGGCTGCCCAGGTAAGTGGTAGAGTCACTATCTCTGGAAATATTTAAAAGATGTGTAGGTATGGCACTTATGGACATGGTTTACTGACGAACATGGCAGTGTTGGGTTAACAGTTAGATTTGATTATGTTAGATATCTTTTCCAATCTAAATGCTTCTATGCTTTTATTTTGTCTCCAAGGTGTTTGCAGACCTTCCAGCATTCCTGAAAGCCTCTTAGTTTATCTTGCCAATAGAGCTGAGGGAGGTGAATTGAGCTGCAGAAAATCTTTGATGTGTGACTGTACTCCCATATTTCCATTGCCATGTGTCTCATTGCAATGGTAGTATCAAGTCATTCAGCAATGACACAAGGGAAATGATTTACAGGCTGTTATCTCTGTTATCTCACAGAGGAGGTTTTGGAGCAGAACTAGATTGTTAATTGTTATGAAAATAGTATCTTTTTTCTTCTTATAACAGAGGAGAAGTCAGACTCCCACCCAGCTCTACCTCTAACACTGACTCACTAACCACCACCATTTCCCCTCATGCTGCTACTACTTCACTCCTGCTTCTTATCAGTGTGACACACACTCCATTAGCAAAATGGCTACAGATTAAGGTAGTGATAAGATTACTTTAAAATACTGCCTCCCAAGGCATGCACCAGAGCCTTCTACACCTTCACTTTTAGCTGAACTACAGTGACAATACACCTCAGAGAATAAGATCCTGAATATTTCCATATGCTATGCCCCATAGATAGGTCTTGCCCAAAGAGGTTTCCCCATGGTGCTCTCACAGCCTCACTGGTCTCAGCCTGGTCAGGTCAGGTGAGCACTGGAGAGGGAGTTCACAGAGAAGGTGTTGGGAAATTTCTGAAGTAGAAGTCTGTATCAGCTTTGTCTGGCAAGGTTTTGGTAGTGAGGGGACTTCTGTGAGAAGCTGCTAGAAGATACCCCATGACCAACAGAGCCAATGCCAGCCAGCTCCAAGATGGACTCAACACTGTCCAAGATGGAGGCCATCACCAACAGTGATGGCACCTTTGGGATAACAAATTTAAGAGAGGGGAAATGATTGCTGCCAAACAGCAACTGCAACCAAAGAGAGGAGTGAGCATATGTGAGGGAAACACCTCTGCAAACACCAAGGTCAATGAAGAAGGAGGAGAAAGAGGTGCTCCAGTTGCTAGAGCAGAGATTACCCTGCAGCCTGTGGTGAAGACCATGGTGGGGCAGGCTGTCTCCCTGCAGCCCATGGAGGACCCCATGCCAGAGCATGTGGATCTCTGAAGGAGGCTATGACCCTGGGGAAGCCCATGCAGGAGCAGACTCCAGACAGGACTTGTCACCCCATGGAGAAAGGAGCTCAGGCTGGGGCAGGTTTTCTAGCAGGACTTGTGAGCCAGCAAGGGACCCACACAAGAACAGCCTGTTACTGAAGGACTGTAAGCTGTGGAAAGGGACACACACTGGAGCGATTGGTGAAGAACTGCAGCGCATGGGAAGGACTCACATTGGAGAAGTTCATGGAGGACTCTTTCCAATGGGAGGGACCCCATGCAGGAGCAGGGAAAGGGTGTGAGGAGTCCTACCCCTGAGAAGAAAGGAGTGGCACAGACAATGTGTAATGAACTGATCACTGCCCCCACTCACTATTGCCCTGTGCCACTGATGGGAAGGAGGGATAGAACTTGGGAGCAAAATTGCCACAGTTGGGAAAAAGGGAGGTGTAGGATGAAGGGGTTTTAAGATTTGTTTTTATTTCTCATTATCCTGAATACAGGTTTGATTGATAATAAATTAAACCAATTTCTCGAAGTCAAGGCTGTTTTGCCTATGACAGTAACTGGTAAGTGATCTCTCCCTCTCCTTATCTTGAACCACAAGCCCTTCATTATATTTTCCCTCCCCTGTCCACCTGAGGAGGGGAGTGATAAAACGTCTTTGTTGGGAACCTGGAGTACAGCCAGGGTCAGCCCTTCATAGTATTGATTGCCAGGGAAGCTGTGGAAGGATGCACCTTCTGGCTACAAGTTACGTCAGCTGTTTAAGCAGCTAGTTCTTTATTAGGTTCATCTTTCAAAGCAGTCACATGAAACTGGTCAAAATAATTTCAGAAATTACTGTACAGTAGAAGTAGCAAGATAAAACTTAACATTCCTTCTTACAATGTTGCAATTATCATTTTATTACAACATCATGGTGGCAACTTATCCTAATAGTTTGTTCCTATGCTTAAAGCCTATCTGGCTTTGTGGAAAAGGGACCAAATGAACAGCAGCTACCTTCCCTCAGAAAATGAGACATTCCTTCATCAGAATAAAAAAAATCAAAATTGCAGGTTTTAATCCACAGTTGATTTAGTTACTTACTTATAGGTTTTACTTAATGAAACACAGAATATATCTTTTTCTATTGAAAAAAATTGTATCTAAATCTTCTTTGTAATGTCATCAGAATCACTGTTGTCATTAAATAGTAACTTTAAAGATACCTTAAATGTCTCTAAGAGCCTGTGTTGTTGACATAGGTTCATTATCTGGTTCACCCGTGTTTCAGACCTAACATGAAGACCCAGCTGTGTGATGCTGCTGTTATGCTATCGACATGAATCATATAACCTTTCTTTTCATATATAAAATCCATATACATACTACATTGATAAGGACTTCCCTAACTCTTACATCCAAGAGTCAAGTCTTATATCTTTTATTAGAAACCATAAAGCTAATCCTCTCAAATACTAAAGTCTGTTTCCATACGCATTGTGAAAAAAGGCTTTGAAAACAACAAACGTCTCAGGACTGACATCTTCATTATTTTAGCTTTGATGTTGTCTGCACTTTAATAGTTGATATATGTCAACTTTAGAAAGTAGAAAAGCCCCAGCTTCTTTCCCAGTGGTAAAGTTTCTGACTGCAATTTAAATCCATTCCCATGCTTATTTCCATGCCCCAGTGTAATCAGTCTCTACACACCATGCAGGTTGANTGCAGCCCATGGAGGACCCCATGCCAGAGCATGTGGATCTCTGAAGGAGGCTATGACCCTGGGGAAGCCCATGCAGGAGCAGACTCCAGACAGGACTTGTCACCCCATGGAGAAAGGAGCTCAGGCTGGGGCAGGTTTTCTAGCAGGACTTGTGAGCCAGCAAGGGACCCACACAAGAACAGCCTGTTACTGAAGGACTGTAAGCTGTGGAAAGGGACACACACTGGAGCGATTGGTGAAGAACTGCAGCGCATGGGAAGGACTCACATTGGAGAAGTTCATGGAGGACTCTTTCCAATGGGAGGGACCCCATGCAGGAGCAGGGAAAGGGTGTGAGGAGTCCTACCCCTGAGAAGAAAGGAGTGGCACAGACAATGTGTAATGAACTGATCACTGCCCCCACTCACTATTGCCCTGTGCCACTGATGGGAAGGAGGGATAGAACTTGGGAGCAAAATTGCCACAGTTGGGAAAAAGGGAGGTGTAGGATGAAGGGGTTTTAAGATTTGTTTTTATTTCTCATTATCCTGAATACAGGTTTGATTGATAATAAATTAAACCAATTTCTCGAAGTCAAGGCTGTTTTGCCTATGACAGTAACTGGTAAGTGATCTCTCCCTCTCCTTATCTTGAACCACAAGCCCTTCATTATATTTTCCCTCCCCTGTCCACCTGAGGAGGGGAGTGATAAAACGTCTTTGTTGGGAACCTGGAGTACAGCCAGGGTCAGCCCTTCATAGTATTGATTGCCAGGGAAGCTGTGGAAGGATGCACCTTCTGGCTACAAGTTACGTCAGCTGTTTAAGCAGCTAGTTCTTTATTAGGTTCATCTTTCAAAGCAGTCACATGAAACTGGTCAAAATAATTTCAGAAATTACTGTACAGTAGAAGTAGCAAGATAAAACTTAACATTCCTTCTTACAATGTTGCAATTATCATTTTATTACAACATCATGGTGGCAACTTATCCTAATAGTTTGTTCCTATGCTTAAAGCCTATCTGGCTTTGTGGAAAAGGGACCAAATGAACAGCAGCTACCTTCCCTCAGAAAATGAGACATTCCTTCATCAGAATAAAAAAAATCAAAATTGCAGGTTTTAATCCACAGTTGATTTAGTTACTTACTTATAGGTTTTACTTAATGAAACACAGAATATATCTTTTTCTATTGAAAAAAATTGTATCTAAATCTTCTTTGTAATGTCATCAGAATCACTGTTGTCATTAAATAGTAACTTTAAAGATACCTTAAATGTCTCTAAGAGCCTGTGTTGTTGACATAGGTTCATTATCTGGTTCACCCGTGTTTCAGACCTAACATGAAGACCCAGCTGTGTGATGCTGCTGTTATGCTATCGACATGAATCATATAACCTTTCTTTTCATATATAAAATCCATATACATACTACATTGATAAGGACTTCCCTAACTCTTACATCCAAGAGTCAAGTCTTATATCTTTTATTAGAAACCATAAAGCTAATCCTCTCAAATACTAAAGTCTGTTTCCATACGCATTGTGAAAAAAGGCTTTGAAAACAACAAACGTCTCAGGACTGACATCTTCATTATTTTAGCTTTGATGTTGTCTGCACTTTAATAGTTGATATATGTCAACTTTAGAAAGTAGAAAAGCCCCAGCTTCTTTCCCAGTGGTAAAGTTTCTGACTGCAATTTAAATCCATTCCCATGCTTATTTCCATGCCCCAGTGTAATCAGTCTCTACACACCATGCAGGTTGAAGCAATGTTAGGCAACATGCCATCAGTTGTTATGGCATGGTTTGACATATCATTCAGGCTGAAGGACATATTATTATAGCAGCAGGCAGTTAGCACCTGCTTGCATCTGTGGAGTCCTTTTATAAAGTAAATTCTCAGTAAAACCCCATATTAACACCTATTTTAAACAGAGAACTTTCCTATTAAAATAAAGTAACGAGCAATTTCTCTCTCTCCCTACACACACACCATGGACCAGATAATGCATAAACAAATATTGTCCAAGGTTAAAGACAGCCCACTTTGTGCTTCAAGTGAAACAAAGAAGATCTGAGTCCTTTATGATGGGAAAACCCATCTATCTTGGTGCAGTTTATGTTTTTTAAACTCCAGTTCAGCAGCAAGATTCAGTGTCTGCTTTACAATTTTTCAAATGGTAACCTTAAAGTAAAATTTAAATTTCTCACTGAAAAAAAATTAAACATATAGCATACATGGCAGCTGCAAGTAGTTGCTGTGAAGTGTACTCAGAAAAGAAAGTGATTTCCCATCAGAGGATGAGTAATCCACAGAGATGAGTAATCAGAGGAGTAAGCTTCAGAGCATTTTCAGATGAACCGTGATGTGTATATACGCAAGCCCCTGTAAATACAGAAGCAGAAGCATTTTTTTTACTATAATGGAAGGTCAAATTCATATAGGTAGGGTATTGAAAAATGTGCAACTACATATTCTAATACTATTAACCAGAGAATACCTAGTCTGCACACAGAGTCAGACAGTAACTAAGAGGGTGATTCAAGGTTAGATTAAACTGAATGAACAGAAGACCAGAAACGAAGGTTTGTTGGAAGAGAAATCCAGCAGATGCTTATGTGAAAGCAGCGTTATTGCTCCTTTTCTGCACTGAAGGTTTGGTGAGGAGCTCACACAAAATTCTGAGACCCATAAAACCAGGAAACGAGGAAATGTTATTAGAGAGCTCTGGGGTGAACTTTAGAAAATGAGAAAAAAATCTGTATCTTATATGTAAAGGGCAAACATATTTTGAATTCTTTCTCATACAGCGTGTGCTTACAAGACCATCTATCATGACCAAAAATTGATGTTTGCCCTGTGTAAAGTTTTAGAGTCCCAGGAATTACAAGGAAAATAATAACTTTACTACTATTAAAAACTGGATATCCATGTGTGTAAACATCATGTTTAAAAAAAAAAAAAAAGTAGTTTCTAGTAAGTCCTAATAACTTGAAATCCACCAGGAACAAAAAAGAACACTGTTAAATTTGTTTTCTTGATAACTTTTCTTTTGTGGTTTTATTAATAGTGTAAAAGGCTGTTGGTAAATGCCACTGTATTGTAACATACTATAATAAAGCATAAATAAAATAGGTACTTACAGAGCACACATCTTATTCCATATATTTAGAATCAGAAAAAATTAATGTAATGTGGTTGTGTATTTTTTCAAGATATTGTGTATTACAAAACTCTCTCATATTTGCTCCTGTCAATACATGGTGAAATGCTTACCAAAGCCATGAGTTATTTACAAATAAAATATTATTTGTGATTTTCAAGGGACGTTGATCTTCCCTGGCACTGTGGGGCTTAAATAACAAGTTAATGCTGCCCTCTGCAGTTATTCTGGATTCAAAACTGCCTTCTATTGCTCCTACAGCATTGGTAACAACGCTGTCATTACTGTGATTGTCTAAGGATATAGGCAAAGCATTTTTTAAATTAAATTACTGTAGCTTAGGGGGAAAAAAAAAGTACGTAGATGAGGTTTGGGGACAGGGTACAAGCTGTTCTTCTGGTCTAGAACAGAAGTAAAAAACAGTTTTTCAGGCTGGGAGAAAGGTTGATAACGCTGAAAACTCCATTGTTTCTTCCAGACTGTATGACTAAAACTAGTTGAAGATACCATTACTCCCCTAGAAATTTTCCCAACTAAGTAACTTAAAGCAACCACAGATCATTTATTGGGTAAACGTGCAAGGACAACCAGCACTGCTGTGTAGCTTTATGAGAGAGTTCTGACACCAGCTAAGTGTGTAAAATCATATAATGATTGAATATCCTGAGTTGGAAAGGACCCATAAGGATCATCGAGGCCAGCTGCTGACCCTGCNAACTCTCTCATATTTGCTCCTGTCAATACATGGTGAAATGCTTACCAAAGCCATGAGTTATTTACAAATAAAATATTATTTGTGATTTTCAAGGGACGTTGATCTTCCCTGGCACTGTGGGGCTTAAATAACAAGTTAATGCTGCCCTCTGCAGTTATTCTGGATTCAAAACTGCCTTCTATTGCTCCTACAGCATTGGTAACAACGCTGTCATTACTGTGATTGTCTAAGGATATAGGCAAAGCATTTTTTAAATTAAATTACTGTAGCTTAGGGGGAAAAAAAAAGTACGTAGATGAGGTTTGGGGACAGGGTACAAGCTGTTCTTCTGGTCTAGAACAGAAGTAAAAAACAGTTTTTCAGGCTGGGAGAAAGGTTGATAATGCTGAAAACTCCATTGTTTCTTCCAGACTGTATGACTAAAACTAGTTGAAGATACCATTACTCCCCTAGAAATTTTCCCAACTAAGTAACTTAAAGCAACCACAGATCATTTATTGGGTAAACGTGCAAGGACAACCAGCACTGCTGTGTAGCTTTATGAGAGAGTTCTGACACCAGCTAAGTGTGTAAAATCATATAATGATTGAATATCCTGAGTTGGAAAGGACCCATAAGGATCATCGAGGCCAGCTGCTGACCCTGCACAGGACAACCCCAGGAATCACATCATATGCATCTCTGCTTAGCATGAAAGCTGGAAGTGATGGAGAATATGTTATATCCTCATGATCATTTACCCTCATCACAGAATCAACTGGTTTGTAAAAGGTCTCTGAGATCATTGAGTCTAACCTTTGACCTAACACCACCTTATCAACTAGACCATGGCACTAAGTGTCACATCCAGTCTCTTCTTAAATACTCCCAGACATGGTGACTCCACCACCTCCCTGCGTGGCGTGTATGTACATCTTCTTACCTACAGCTGGGCACAGGAAAAATGCTTTTAGGTTTATGTAATTTCTGTTTTGTCTTACTTGCCAGCCTCCCCTGATTTCAGAGCCATGGACTTTACCTACACAATGAGAAAGCCAGTTGTAGGACATCAGCTTTGAACCCTATTCACCTCTAACAGAAAACCTTTGATGTGTCCAGGCTGCACTGTACGATTTGACCACTTTGTAATAAAGAGTCCTCATTCCTTGCTTTCCTACCTTTCTACAGCACTTAAGTTTAAGACTGTGCCTAGATCATTACTAGTTCACATTCCTGGCAGAGTTTAAAGATCTAGTGAAATTTTATTACTTTGGAAAATGCACGTGTTAGCTTGCAACAGCAGTTGGCCGTTCCCAATTGTTGACTAGGAAGTACTGCAAAGATAAAGAGTGACTCAGACCTGGAAGATGGAACAGTCTTCTCCGAGGAAAAGAAAAATAAAAGATTAAAAGATTAATGTTAAGGGAGAAAAATAAGCTTTAAGATCATTTTACAAGGCACAACTAACCCAAAAATACATGTCATTAGGTTTCTGTTTTCAGATTCCAGATTTATATTTTGTTTTTCATGTTGCATTAAAATCCTCTTAAAAATTTTCCTTCTACTACGCTGAAGACCATGCTGGAGCTGTATAGGAGCATGTAAAAAGAAAATATCCAAAATGATACATGTAGGCATTCTCCAACATAGCATGGAGCTATTAAGCCAAATTCCAGTCTGATTAACACTGATAAATCCCTAATGATTCTACTGAAATCTCTCTATTTACACCCTCTTGTACTGGTTATTGAAAATAGAATGTAGTCTCTTGGTTTTAAAACATAATGGGAACTTTACCATTGTGTCAAATAAGGACAGGATTTTATGCAATTTCAGTTTGATTTCCAACAAAATGGGTAGTCTCCATTTCTGATATAAAACTCACTTGATTTATTCCTTAATGAATCCAGTCATTAATTTTAATACTGATTTTATTCATTACCTTTCTTGGAAACAAATGAGAACAACATTGTGAAACATCTAATAAAAAGATTTCATGAAAACTTTAATGAATCACAGAATATTTAAGACAAGAGCAATCTAGACTATATTATATCATTCCAATGCACTGCAGCAATGATATGATACTATGATTTGTATCTTTCTTTGTTAAGATGTAGCTTTTCTGATGCAGTTAGATGGAACCCTTTCTATCTAATACCATATTCATCCTATAATGACTAAAGTCTACTGCATTAGGGTAAATATTCCAAACCGAGCTAAAAGAAGCACTGAAGTTTCTAAAATCAATATTAGTGAAATTAAAAAGATAACAATATGATCCAATAACTTTTAAATTATTTGTAATGTACAAAACACAAAAGTGCTCTGCAAGATTCACTGAAATGAAACTTACTTATTCTCCCAATGAGACTAAAACAGAACTCTTCTTTTTTACACTCTTATTAAAATGTGCAGAACACTAAATCATATCTTGCCTCTTCCAAAAACTCATTCTCTGATTTTTGTTCAGTTTATGGCTTCAGGACAGCTCTAGAGAGCATTGCTGTGATTTTTTTTTTATTATTATTACTCTGGATTTATTTCTAAGATGTGAGAAGGAAGTCCTGGCATGCCTATAGGACATCCCATTCTTGAAGAAAAGACTAGGGCCACAATTTGCTTTACACAACCTTGTCTCTGTAAGGTCCCTCGAAATAAAATGTTTTTTCCTGCATAGCAGAGGTAGTGCAAAACAGAGGTTAAAAGCAGAAGAATCGAGAGAGATGCTTTAAAACCACAGTTGTGGTGACATGGCTGCTATTTAATTTTTTTGAGTGACTCTTACTTAGAAAATCAGACAAAAAAGAGGCCGGACAGCAGTGCATGTATAAAAATGCTTCAACTAGAAAAATTACACAGATACTTTTCAACATCATGAAAGCTGATTGAGCTCTGAGTCTAAGTAATGGTCCCTGCATTAGTCTGGGCTAGGCTATCCTCACATTTGAGAAACAGAAATCTTAAAAAAAAAAAAGCTTCCAAATTTAAAGCAAAGGATAAAACACTGCTAAGATGTCTCTGCCTCTCCTTGACCTCTTATTTTCCAAGTACACTTCTTTCTTTGTCAAGAAAGCTCTTAACACAAGCAGACATGCCTGTGCAGTGAATATTATTGGACCAGTGTCATACCCCTACAAATCTACTGATTCACACCCTATTTTGTTGTTTTAAATGAGGCTCTCAACTTCAGTTTATACCCTGAATCAAAATAAAACTAGTTTCTCTTCTGTTCCACAAATCACCCCCTAATACTGATAATCTTTTTAAGATATTAAAATCCACACATCTAAAATTATAAACTTCCACGAAGCATGAGAATGCAGGAGCTTTTTGTAAGTATGTCCTGGTTTGGGCACTAGGGGAACTTATCAAGTTATGAGAGATTGAATAGAGAAACAGCAACCAAACGATTTTATTTAACAGTAAACCTGACAATAATACACAAAAAGACCAAACTGTTCTCCTCCGGTCCAGCTGCTGGGCTGGTGGAGCAAAGGAAGAAGGGAGGCTGGCCCATGGATGGCGCTGGTCCCACTCTGGGGCTGCTGGAAAATAAAAAGAATTAAAGGAAACCCTGAGGGACCCCAAGGGGAAGAGATACCACTGCTGGAAGCTGTATGGTCCTCAGCACTGCACTGCCTCTGCTGTCAATCCAGCCGCTCTCCTGCCCAGGCTGAGGGAGAGAGCCAAGAGGCAAGGGAGCAGAGCTGAGATGGAGCTGGGACGAAAGCCAAGCTGCAAAGGAGAGGCAGGACTTCCATGCCTGCTGCTTTTATAGGCTGCCCATTCTCACGTTTTCTTGGGGCACCCTTCCAGGGCAGGCTGCCTCTTCATTGGATGACGGCGCTGGGCACTGCCCCCTTCCCAAGGCTTCACCATGAGGCAACATGGTGGTGTTCCCGCCAAAATGCTTCATGGCTACAGTCCGCTGGGAGGAGGGGCTGGTGCCGCCACCCTGCCAATACTGTGGGGCACCCTGGGGGGTCCAGGGCCACCAGCAGTACCATGCTCTGCCACCCTGGGTCCACTCCACATGGCAGCACCAGCCTGGGGGCTGGCTTCACCCCGCATGCTGGCCACTGCTGCTGCAGGGGCTGCCCTGCCTGCCGCGAGGACTACACTATGCGCCCGCTGCCAGCACTGTGTGACACCAACCACTGCTCCAGATGGCCAGCACCGCACCCGCTGTGCCCAGCACAGGGAAAGCTGCACTGCCAGGACTGGAGTGGGGGGCTGGCATGTGCCCTGGTGTCAGTAGGAATCAGCCTAGCTGCCCGGTTCAGCACCTCCAGGGTCCAGTGTGCGCATGGGCAGGGACCAGTGAGAGCCATTACATACCCCGCTGCCACCCCACCAGCCCCGTGCCCAGCACAGGGAAGCCACACCAGGGGAGTCGCCATGTGTCCCAGCTCCAGAGGGACCAGCTGCCGCCACCCTCATCCACAGCACGAGCCAGGCAGGGGAAGCCGGCGGCCGCACCTGCAGCCACTGCCACCACCACCCCAGCCCCAGATGGGCCAGGAGTCACTGGGAGCGGCTGCTCAACAGCAACCGCCACAGACCTGCCAGCACACTTCAAACTGCTGGGATCCATCCATGTTGCTTTCTTATAAAAACAAACAAACAAAAAAAAAGTTTTAAAAAACAACCCCCCTCCCTCCCTGCTAGGAAACCCCTTGGTTCTCAACCCATAACAAAGTAATAATAAATAATCGTTCCCTAAAGGCAGATCTTAAGTCTGGCCTCCCACTTTTGAAGGAAGCCACAACCACTGAGCTTGGGCTTAGACTCAGAAGAAGCCTTGGAGGTGGGCTCTGGGCCCCCTGGCTTTTGTGCATACATGCCACCAAGCTCCAAACTCCCTGGAGAGCTACTGGATGAGTGCAGCATCAGCCTTGAGGGTATTGGCCATAGAAAGATTTGGAGGGGTCCAGAAAGAATGGTCACCTTCTTGAACCAGGGTTTAATGTATTTGGGATGTCTGTTGCAAGATGCATGGTGGAAGGACTGGACTTGAAGCACACACCTAACTCAGCCTCAGCTAACTCAGGAGCTGATGTGTAGAGATGTTGAAGGTACCTGTATGAAAGACTGAAGTCTTGAGGGTTAAGGATGCAAACAATTGCCCATTTGCTTTGCTGAGGCCAGGTTTGCAACCTTGAAACTGAAGGAGAGAAGGAGAGTTTGGGATATGTGGTGGTGAACCTTTGATCTGCATGAGAACAGCCCAGGTGCAGAAGGAATGCACACCCACCATTAGAGGATGACCATGACAAACACACATTTGTTTAGCAACAAGCTGGGGTTTGAGCCAGATAAGGGAAAAGACCAATGAGAGGCAAATCCTACAAGGTGGAATAATGCTTTTTATTATGCCAATGTGCTTTCTCCCTTACACAACTGGCTCAGGTGTGAAAGAACTCCTGGAGGGAGCTGTCAGGATATTCACACATAGGCCTGAAGGTATTCATCCCTTCTGATGGGGAGTAACTGGCTCAGCTATGCTGACATGAGAGGCAACTGTCATGTCTTAGAAGATGTCATAAACCATCAAAAGTGCCCCCAGACTTATTTCTGAGGCCTTCCAACAGAGGACTGTGCATGATCCAGTGTTACATCAGACACTGTAAAACTCCCACCCCAGGGGACTAGTGATTTCTTTCCTCTCCACTACATACTCTTAATCTTTCTTTCATTTTCTTTATTTTCCTTATATATTTTCATAAGTTTTATTTACACTTTTATATAGCTATATTTTTACAGACAATAACCAGAATGGCTACACATCTCCTTTCCATTGCGACCAAAGTGTTTGAAAATAAACATCCTATACATATATAGTACATGTATATGTATACATATATACATAGCCTCAGTTATCCCACCTTCAGGAGCAGGTTATAACAAGCTATGAAACAGGTGAGACATCTGAGGGCTCCTTCCAGAGTGGGGGCAGTTAGAAAAATACAGTCTCTTTAACTGATCAATATCAGTTTTATATCCATACCCTCTCCCTCTCAACAGACTCTAGCTTTTAGTGTATTAAATATAAATTGCTGGGTACAGATTTTGCAATCACGTAACAACCTTTTATCGTCTTAATATAGTTGACTTATTTTGCTATAGTTACTCTACAGAACTGAAAGCAGCTCTTGGATTATAATGTCACAGAATTGGCTTTTTGTATTTTGTTCTTTTAACATTCAAGTGTAATTATTACAATGGACTTTAATATTACCTTAAGTTAAATATTTTTTATTTTCCATTCAATGACAATCTTCAGTTATCATTTTTTTTTACTTAAGCCTAAGCCATGCAACACAGGTATTTGGGCCACTTTCTAGCCAGCAACTTACAAGCTATTTTAATTTAGTCATTCTATGTCATTTATGGTGATGTCAAAAGTATTTAATTACCTTGAATCATAGAATAGTTTGGAGTTGAAGGGACCTTTAAAGGTTCTCTAGTCCAACACCAAATCTAACAGTGTGTCAGAAATATGTCACTAAAGGTACACTGCGAACTCTATGAACATTATGTTTGGGCTACCCATATATGCATCTCAAGGAGATAGCTGTTTCTCTCTTTAGTATGAGGAATAATGAAAATTTAAGAAGGAAAGTCATTGATGCTGGTGTAAAAATTCACACCAAAGGTCTAGAATGGTTTTACGCTCTTGGAATTAAACTTCGATGGTGACATAAAACTTAGAGTTACCTTTCTGCCAATCCATAAAAACGTTACAGTTGACTTTCTGCTAATCCGCCACGCCATCACAGCACCCAGTCACCTGGAAAGCAGAATTCTGGTGGAGCAGACACAAGATCAAAGGTGCCAAGAGTTTTAAGGCATAGACCTTCATCTGTGAGGTGCAAACACTTTTCCCTCAGAAACATATCCTTCATCTGCACTCCTCCTTTGTCTCAGTTTGAGACAGCAAAAAAAGGGTTATTTAACCACAGATTTGGACAAGAACTCATTAGAGGGAAATGCAACAGGATTTGTTAGGTTTTAAACAGGAAAAGAAAACCAAAATATATGATGTGTATATATATAGGTATGGGAAAAGGGCCCATGTCCCCCTCCCCTCCTACAACACAACCTAGGAAAACCAGAAATGAAAGCAGACTGGACCCACTCCAGTCAGCCCCCAAGCCCAAAAAAACCCACGCCTCCCAACCGCACAACCCGGGAAAACCAAACTGAGTTTGCTCGGATCCCCCTCGATCACCCTAAAAGAACAAAAGGACCCCCTTCCCCAAACCCAAAACAATTATTGAAAGGAAAACTGTGACTCTATGAAAATAAACAGTTTCTGCTGCTGAAATGAAATACAAAGGTCCTGCCACTGTTTCTGAGATGCCAGAACGGAGAAAAGCATGGTAGGAGTCTGTCCTCAATCCAGATGAGAAAAAGCAGAGAATTCCACAAAAAGGACCTGGGATCACCTCCCTGATACAGCAAGACAGCCCTCACCGGACCCAGCGGCAATCCAGAAGTGCCCAGAAACCACCAGTAACTTTTTAAAACCCCCGTGCAATCCCACCTTGCGCCGTCCCGTCTCTCCNTATATGTATACATATATACATAGCCTCAGTTATCCCACCTTCAGGAGCAGGTTATAACAAGCTATGAAACAGGTGAGACATCTGAGGGCTCCTTCCAGAGTGGGGGCAGTTAGAAAAATACAGTCTCTTTAACTGATCAACATCAGTTTTATATCCATACCCTCTCCCTCTCAACAGACTCTAGCTTTTAGTGTATTAAATATAAATTGCTGGGTACAGATTTTGCAATCACGTAACAACCTTTTATCGTCTTAATATAGTTGACTTATTTTGCTATAGTTACTCTACAGAACTGAAAGCAGCTCTTGGATTATAATGTCACAGAATTGGCTTTTTGTATTTTGTTCTTTTAACATTCAAGTGTAATTATTACAATGGACTTTAATATTACCTTAAGTTAAATATTTTTTATTTTCCATTCAATGACAATCTTCAGTTATCATTTTTTTTTACTTAAGCCTAAGCCATGCAACACAGGTATTTGGGCCACTTTCTAGCCAGCAACTTACAAGCTATTTTAATTTAGTCATTCTATGTCATTTATGGTGATGTCAAAAGTATTTAATTACCTTGAATCATAGAATAGTTTGGAGTTGAAGGGACCTTTAAAGGTTCTCTAGTCCAACACCAAATCTAACAGTGTGTCAGAAATATGTCACTAAAGGTACACTGCGAACTCTATGAACATTATGTTTGGGCTACCCATATATGCATCTCAAGGAGATAGCTGTTTCTCTCTTTAGTATGAGGAATAATGAAAATTTAAGAAGGAAAGTCATTGATGCTGGTGTAAAAATTCACACCAAAGGTCTAGAATGGTTTTACGCTCTTGGAATTAAACTTCGATGGTGACATAAAACTTAGAGTTACCTTTCTGCCAATCCATAAAAACGTTACAGTTGACTTTCTGCTAATCCGCCACGCCATCACAGCACCCAGTCACCTGGAAAGCAGAATTCTGGTGGAGCAGACACAAGATCAAAGGTGCCAAGAGTTTTAAGGCATAGACCTTCATCTGTGAGGTGCAAACACTTTTCCCTCAGAAACATATCCTTCATCTGCACTCCTCCTTTGTCTCAGTTTGAGACAGCAAAAAAAGGGTTATTTAACCACAGATTTGGACAAGAACTCATTAGAGGGAAATGCAACAGGATTTGTTAGGTTTTAAACAGGAAAAGAAAACCAAAATATATGATGTGTATATATATAGGTATGGGAAAAGGGCCCATGTCCCCCTCCCCTCCTACAACACAACCTAGGAAAACCAGAAATGAAAGCAGACTGGACCCACTCCAGTCAGCCCCCAAGCCCAAAAAAACCCACGCCTCCCAACCGCACAACCCGGGAAAACCAAACTGAGTTTGCTCGGATCCCCCTCGATCACCCTAAAAGAACAAAAGGACCCCCTTCCCCAAACCCAAAACAATTATTGAAAGGAAAACTGTGACTCTATGAAAATAAACAGTTTCTGCTGCTGAAATGAAATACAAAGGTCCTGCCACTGTTTCTGAGATGCCAGAACGGAGAAAAGCATGGTAGGAGTCTGTCCTCAATCCAGATGAGAAAAAGCAGAGAATTCCACAAAAAGGACCTGGGATCACCTCCCTGATACAGCAAGACAGCCCTCACCGGACCCAGCGGCAATCCAGAAGTGCCCAGAAACCACCAGTAACTTTTTAAAACCCCCGTGCAATCCCACCTTGCGCCGTCCCGTCTCTCCAATCCCAAAATCAGTTCCAAGTTGCCAGTCCAATTCCTTCCACTGGTACGTCATCAACATACCAGCCTCCACACCACGCATGTGGCTCAGAGTCCCCATAGCATGATGTGTTCCCCTCCCCACCTCTGGCACTGAATCCAGCATGCAGCGAGAGCCAGGACTTTGCTGTGGAGCGGAGACGCACCTTCAGCCACCCCGTAAAGGCACTTGAGCTCTGTGGGAGGCATGGTTCTGAGAAGTAAGAGGAGAAAAGAAACAGAAACAAATGATAAAAGGGATTCAACACGCCCCCACCTCCACATTATAAGGTACTCAAACCATTCCTTTCAGGCAGAAGATGGAAAAATATTTAAATCAGACAATGATTATTTAATTTCTATTTGTCCTACAAAACTTCTATTTCGTGAAGTATTTCTGTGTGTTTGCGGTGTCCAGATTATCTGCTCTCTGGTTTTTGATAGCTGCATGTGTATTTGGTAACAGTAACTGTTGCCGGCAGGGCGAGATAAGAAAATGAGCCAAACACGCAGTGAAGGGAGAGCGCAGTTTTACTGGTGATGTC